>JARFJB010001262.1:155000-225000 GCA_036346205.1 Vesta saturnalis
ATGGCACCGCAGGAAAATTAATGTATTTCTCTACGTGATGTATAATGTACGATAATGTGGGATAAAATTATTATACAAGTATCATTACTGATCGTTATATTTAGGTCGAGTCATAAGTAACTTCGTTTTTTTATCAGACATTTATTTTGCTCTCATTAAATAACAAAAATATATTAATTTATTATGTATTCGCCATTGTTATCTATAACCTTCTCCAATCTTCCTGGCAGTTTATCAATTCCTTTCTTGTAAAATGTGGTTGGTTTGGACTGAAAGAAGTTTTCGACAGCCTGCCTGACTTGCTCTTCAGAATTGAAGGATTTTGCATTCAAAAAGTTTTGTAAGGAACAGAAAACGTGGTAGGTAGTCTGTCGGTGCAAGATCCGGAGAGTATGGTGAATGTGGTAAAACAGACCATCCAAGCTCAAAAATTTTTTGAGTCACCCTTGCGGTATGTGGTCGCGCATTGTCGTGTAAGAGGATGACGTTTTTGCGATTGACGAGTGCAGGACGCTTTTCATGAAGTTTCTCTTGCACTCTTTGCAACTGTTGAACGAATCTATCCGCAGTAATCGTTAAATTTGACTTCAACAACTCGTGGTGATTTATTCCTTGACAATCCCACAGCACACAATAAAATCTGTTTGCCATGGATGTTTGCTTCCGGATTTGGCAGGGGTGGTTGATCCTCATCAAGCCACTGTTGCGGACTATATTGTTATAGGTAACCCATCTTTCATCGCCTGCTACAATCCTGTTTAAAAAAGGCTCAATTTTTACCCGTAAGAGTAGACTTGTGGCGATTTACATGCGATATTCTTTATTCCGTTCACGGAGATTATGAGGTACCCATACTCCTAACTTGCAGACTTTCCCTAATTTCTTCAAGTGGCGGTTAACAGTTGATTGTGATGTATTCAACCTTTCTGCTATACCTCTTGTTTATTGACGTGGATTTTGCTCCAATATTGTCTTTTAATGATTGGCGTCAACCCGCCCTCAGTTCGTCTTTTAAGGTCGTATCTCCAGAACGGAATTTTATAAACCAATTTCTAACTGACCGATCAGTTATTAGGCCTTCACCATATACACTGCACATTCTTACAGCTGTCGCCTTAGCACTGTTGCCTTATTTAAATTCCCAAAGTATTACATGGCGAATATGCACTTTTGGCTCTCCATTTCAGAGGTTAAAAAAAACAGTTTAACGTAACGTGTATCACACAAACCAGTTGACAAAATACTAACTGAAGCCTCGTCTATATAGTGAGAACAAAAACTTGTTGTCATGGTAACTCATAGCGGGTAGATACGAACAGTAGATTCTACTTAGCTGCATCTGAAGTTACTTATGACTCAACCTGATATAAAATGATTCATCTAAGCAAAACAGTTAAAAATTATTATTAAAGAAGCATTTTTATGGTGTATTATGTAAAATTTATTTTTCATAGTAATATAATTTTACCAATTTATCAAGTTTCTTAGGAAATTTATATATGAGACTGATTAAACCGCTTACCACTATGTATTGCTACTGGAGGTTTTGAAGAACAAAATGATTAAGTATAATCTATATCATTAATTGAAGTATGTTTAGTAGGGTGGAGTGAAAAAATTTGTTTTTAAAAAATTAAAACGTAATAGACCAAAAAAGTTGCCTTTAGCCATGCTGAAACCACCACATAAATTTCAATAAAAGCAAAAAAAATATCTTGAGGTACCCCAAAGCCCTTAATAAATTAAACTTTTATTAAAAATGTGAACTTTTGTCATAATTTTTACAATCTTAAACAATAATAGTATTTTAGTGGAATGGTGACTTTTATGCTTTGCAACATGTATATAATTCACATAAAAAAAATATTTTGGTAAAATAAAGTTTTAAGATGCCCCAAAGCCATGAAAAATTATAATTTTTACGGAAATTAAAAAACATTACACATTGTACTGATCAGAGGTAATTGTTTTACTTTTATAAAAAAAATGAGATATGAATATTAATAAATCATTATTTATGTTTTATTTACTTTTAAGCCTAAGAAACATGCAATAAAAGTAAAACTATGTTTAGAATAAAGAGTAATTATTGTGCGGGATATATGTTTTTTGGCTAACCTTAAGTTGGTACACCTGCCGCCCGGCTTTGTATTGTTGTGCGACTGTTGTTATCACATCATAAAGTAGTCTTTCTAGGTTATGTTTGTTTGTGTTGTTAAACCAATGAGTTAATTTCAAGTTGTTTTAAATTATTTGTGTAGTGCTGTTTATAAAATAAATGATATTTAACTTATTAAAAATGGATAGGCAAAAGATAACAAAATGTAACACTCTTCCCACAAAGAGAAAATGCAATGTTATTTGTTTGAAATAAATGAAATGAAGGAAGCTAATAGTAAAGAAGCAACAGTTGGTGACATTCTTGAAAGATTAGCTGTTAAATTGCAAAAAATATGGGGAAAAGCTTCGCTTCCAATCGTTTCGCATAAGAGAATTTTGCAGCTAATACGGGCTTATCATGAAACATAGGAATGTATTATGAAGCCATTGAAGTATCGTAAAAATATCCTAAGTTATCAGGAAAGAGTAAAAAGGTTTCAAGATCATTTTTTAACCTTATTTGATATTTCCATCTGTAAATGTACTAACTTTGTTCAGTGTTGTGAAAAAATGCTAAGGTCTCACAGGCAGAGAGGGATTTTCTTATTGATCAAAGGACTAAAAGACAAATGTTCATTGGCTCAGTCGATGTTGTTACAACGAAAAAAATAATTAAGAGCGAAGAACGTGTAATGAAAGAAAAAAATGTGCTTAGCCCGTAATGTTTCATGTAAAACGCCAACTGGCAGCACATCGTTTACTCATGCATGCGAATTAATGGAAGTCAACTCTAATGGACAAGAAACAGGCTTAAGTAAATAAGGGAAAAGCCAATTAAATTGTACTGAACCACAACCTGGATGCTCCTATTCGGATCCCAACTACAGTGACAACAGTTTCTGTTAAGAAATCACCCTGGCAGATGAGAATAAAGCTTTCGTCCGTAGCCCTTGCATGTGACAGAACAGGTGTGTCAGACCGATCTGATGCTATGATCGCTTCAGCGGTTTTACAAGATGTTGGAGTCATTAGTAAAGACGTTAGTAGTCGACCAATCTAAAGTTCGGAGAGAATGATCAAAACTGCGCATAGATTTAAAGAATGTTGAAGGATCCCGTTCTTGGTCTTTACTTTGATGGATGGGAAGACAAAATCATCTCAGTAGATAAAAAAGGTAGATAAGTTTTATAAGAAAGTAATAAATGAGTCCCATTGCTCTCTTATCGCGAGCCAAATAGTGTTTTCATAGGACATGTAACTGTTTTATCAGGGGAAGCAGAGACAGTGGCAAAGTCTATTTTGAAATATTCGAAGGAAAACGATGTTGATTTATCACAAATGAGCGTAATTGGCTGTGATGGCACTGTTTTAAACACTGGGCCCAAAGGCGGAGTACTTCGTCTTATAGAACTTGACCAGAAGAAACTCATGAAATGGTTAATATGTCAATTGCATGCAAATGAGTTATCATTACGTCACTTACTAACACATTTAGATGGAGAAACTACAGAACCACAGGGGTTTTCAGGTCATGTCGCTAAGCAACTAAAGGAGTGTGAAAAGTTACTTATAGTAAATTTTGAACCTATAGATTCAATATTGCCAGTAGTCGATGATAAATCTGATCTAAGCACAGATCAAAAGTATCTCTTTGATATGTTGACAACAGTTATAGAAGGTACCTGTCCTGCTGACTTAGCAAACAAATATCCAGGACACATGTCACATTCAAGGTGGCTCATAACAGCAAACATTCTATTGCGTTTGTATGTTTCTACTGAAAGTCCTAGTGAAATTCTGATCACTTTTGTGGTAAAACTTTATGGCCCTATGTGGTTCGAAATAAAAACAAATCGAAAGTGTACAAGTGGAACTAAACATGTCATGAGTACTATTGAAACAGTCGTTACTTAAGTGACAATTTAAAAAAAATAGTTGAGCCCGTAATTCAACGTAATGCTTATTTTGCGCATCCGGAAGACATCATACTGTGCATGTTAATTGATGAATGAAGAATCATCAGAGAGTTGGGGTACCGCAGGATTTTAAAAGCTCGAACTCTCCAACTCAAGAACACCATCCATTCCACCATTTAAATTCGAGGAGGCCAAGAACTATGACCTTATTGACTGGAACTCAGTAAATTTGACGGAACCACCAATTTTGGCAAAATTCGACAATGAAGAGCTGCAGAATATTGTATCCAGTGGTTTTACTTCAAGTTTACCTTGTCACACACAAGCAGTGGAACTTTGTGTGAAGTTTGTAACGGAAGCTTCAAAGGCTGTCGCGGAGTTGAAGCCAGAGATGGACTCATAAGAAGTCGTATAGTTTCAAGAAAGAAGATGCCATGTTCTGAGACTAAATACCAGTTCAATCTTGAGTAAAACTATTTCTTTTTATTTTTGTTTCTTTATACTTGCCTAATAAAGTAAGAATTTTTGCGTATTATAATTATTTTTTCTACACGAAAACCAATTCCTCAAAAAGCTTTATTCGGGAAAAATGTAATATTACTCAAATATTACATTTATGATGATCTTGGGGCACCTCGAAGATTCATTTTCAAACTTGATTTTTTTTTACATAGCCTAAATATATCTTAAAAAACTTATAAATCAGTACTCCACTGAAATTAATAATTAATATCCTTAAAATTTATCCAAAAATTTAGTTTTTTTATGAAACTTTCAACTTTTAAATGCACTCAAGTGCATCTCAAGTCATTTTCTGATTTGTTGAAATTTAAGTGGTGGTTTTAGCTTGGCAAAAGACAACTTTTTTGTAAAAATAATTTTTTTCACTCCACCCCAATGTCTAGGTTTTTTAGATGTGTTTTTTCCCAGATTACATAAAAGTTACAATATTGCAGTGGTATAATGTGTATTGGGTATGTTAGAGTTGTTCTTTTTACTGTAGCCTTATGGTATTAGCTTTTTATTCCGATTAAAGATGATCTGCATGCATTTCATAAACTGATTTACAATATTTAACGTATTGTTGCTTATAACTCCATTAAGATTAAACTTCATTTTCACTTTTGAAAGCTTTTGGTAATAATATATCCAAACCAATAGAACAATATTCAGATACATGGTTTACTCTGGTAAATGTCTTTTGCTACGCAAGAATTTAAAAAGTCTGTTATGCATAATGTAAGAAAACAACAAATCCTTTGGATTAGTGATGAATATTAATTTAACGTTGTGCCTAAATTAAAATTTTAAGCTTAAGCTATAGTATAAAAAATCAATTAAAAATATTTGCATTCTATTTAATATTCTCATCCACGCAATTATTAAAAGTAATACTCTTATCTTTTATTCTACAAATCGGTATTTAAAAAAATTGAACTTTTGTTTATGAGGATTTTCGATTACTTGTACACATTCACTGAGGACGAAATTCAATTATCGAAAATAAATCTTCTAAGGGCATGTTCGGGTTCATATAGAAACAAAAGCTAAATTAAATGATTGGAATTTCAGCAGAATATTGGGTAATTAGTTTAGAGGGATTTTATTTTCGAAAGGAATTAATGCTAGGGTATGTCCGAGTGTATGTCGATGAAAAAGTGTTTAAATGGTTACATTTTACGCACACTACACTTCCATTAACTGTTCTTCTATATCTCGTACAGTTAATCATTTGTATATTTACAAAATTTTAATGTTTAGTAGTAAAATAATAATTTTTTTTGGTGATATCTGCAATCGCTATTGAATTGAAATGACCGAACTTAATTTTAATTCGCATCGAACTTTTTTCTATTGTTCCAATTTTAACAAAAGTTTTATTCCTTTTCCTAAAAGTGACTAATGATATAATTGCTTAGGAATTTTTATTTGCATTGTGCATATAATTGCATTGATTATCATAATTACCTTTAAGTACTGTTGCGGTCATTATGACCGCACAATTATTTCCTAATCTGCATGCTTTAGACAAATTTCTAAACATTCATATTAACCGTTAATTAACATTCCAAGAAGTAAAGTAGTTTCCAATAATGATATTTGCAACAACTGCCCACTTCCTAGAAGTTTTGAAAAATTTGTAAGTATAAATACTCGTACATATTGAATCAACAACTTGAACTGCGGTGCACCTCACGCTACCTACTCCTTTTCCTGCGCACCACCGTGGCAGCGACTGCCGTACCCAAACCGCTCCCTCCTTCCACGTCGGACACCGAGGGCGACGAAAAACCCAAACCACCCATTTACATTCTCGATTTCATCGCCTCCCTCACCCTCACCCTAATGCAACTGTTTCCTGAGCGTAGGGCCCACATAGCGAAAGCTGTCGACATTACGTCCGGAGAATATTTGAAACGCCGTACCAGGGTCTACTTTGTTGGCAATGGTATAGCTATCACTACCCATAACATCCGATCCTAATCATATACCCTAACCCCTCACCCTAATACCTTTCCTTCACCCTAAGTGGAATGGATCTAATAATAGGTACAATTAATGCGAGGGTTGTCCGTTGGAAGCGCCCCCTCATTAAGAATCTATTAGCCACAAATCAAATACAAGCCCTGGAAATCACAGAAACAAAACTAACCAACCGTTGTATCCTTGACTTTGCCTCCTACAATTGATTCCTTCACAATAGTTTGCGAGGCACAGCCCTCGTAATCAAAAATTCATATCCTCCCACCTCTTATCCTCTACCGCAGCACCTGCAGCATCTCGAATGTGTAGCTGCAACTGTGCACTTTCCCCTTCCCGTCACCTTTTTCTGTTATTACAATCCTCCAGAATAAGCCATTTCCAAAGATCTCCTAGACCACATCTCCGCCCTACCCAATGCTATCCTCCTAGGAGATCTTAATGCCCGACATGTCCAATTCGGAGATTCCACGAACAATAGAAACGGTATCCGCCTAGCCCAAAGTATTCTTACCCTATCACTGTTCCGGATTAGGAACACCAATCCTACCTTTATCAGTCATCAAGGTGCCTCTATAATCGATCGCATTATATGCACCGAGTCAGTAATTCAGCGTATGTCCTCCGATTGCCACTTAGGTGAAACCGTCACATCGGACCATCCCTCGGCCCCGTCCCTCCCCCACCTCCAACTCACATTGTCCGTAGAGATTTTCAAAACGCCGATTGGAATGTATTTTGCGAATACATCTCCAATAATCTTCAGGCGAACGATATCCACACTCATAACGAAGTCGAGAGAGCGGTCACTGACTTAACTTCCCTTATTGGGGAAGCGGATGAAGCCTCAATTCCCAAAAAATCAATCGATATCTCCCACAAACCTCACCCAGAATACATCGTAAACCTGATCAAAGGGAAGAGCCTAATATATTGCGAATTACTGAAATCAAGGGACCCCACTCTCAAGACCGAATATAACCGATTAAACGCCCTAATTCGGCGTGAAACCAACACTTACACAGAAAGAAGATGGGTCCAGGCAACCTCCAATCTCAACTATAGAGATGGCAAGAAGTTCTGGCACACCTTCAATATACTCACTAAAAGGAAAACCAAACCCAAGTCCCACCTAACCGATCCTCAGGGTAACTTAATTTCCAGCGATCAAGACAAGGCCGAAATTTTTCGCCACCACCTACAATCCGTCTATACTTCACCTAACGATCCCCCGTTCGATGACGACTTTAAAAATCGTCTAGAGCAAGACCTTGAGGATTTCAAAACTCCAAATTATCCGAAAAAATCCTGGATGATAATGATCCGTTTTTCAGCGCAATTACTCCCACTCAAACCCTCAACTACTTCCAAAGAGGTAAAATATCCGCTCCCAGGCAAGACAGACTCAAAAGACTTATACTGAGACACCTAGCACCTTCAGCGATCAGACGCCTAACGTCCATATATAACAAATGCCTCTCCCTTTCGTACTTCCCGACGGTGTGGAAATCCGCCTCGACCGTCATGATTCCCAAAAACTTCTCCTACCTGACAGAATCCTCATCCTACAGGCCCATCTCTCTCCTCAGCTGCCTAGGGAAATGCTTAGAGCAGATCCTAGCACGAAGGCTGGGAGATCATATAGAATCCAATAACCTCTTACAGGACAGCCAGTTTGGCTTTCGACCTAATAGAACCTGTCAGGATCCATTGCTAAAACTCCTCACCGAAACGTCACGAGAATTTAACCACCGCTACTGTAACTTCGCCGTGTTCTTAGACATATAGCAGGCATTTGGCAGAGTCTGGCATACGGGTATAGTTCACAAAATCCAAGGATTAGGTTTCCCCCCGAGCACACGAAGCTCCTACTGTAGTATCTAACAGATAGTACGCTACGAGTCCGAGTGGGTTCGTCCCTTTCACAGAGTTTCACCCCCCAAACAGGCGTACCCCAGGGTTCTGCCTTAGCGCCCATACTATACCTTATCTTCGCCAGTGATATCTCCATTGTAACAACGCCCGGAGTATCCATGGCGCAGTTTGCCTTCTGGGCAGCTAATCGGTCAACCAAGAACGCCTCCAACAGTATGTCCAGTACCCTATAGAACTTCTCCAATTGGGCCAACCAATGGAGAGTCCCCACCAAAACTCAAGCCATTCTATTCCGGCACCCTAACTATACCCGACACAAATTAATCTCCAAAAACGACGTAAACATTTCCCTGCAAGGAGAACGATTACCGATACTTGACGACATAACATACCTAGGAGTTACATTTACCAAGGACTTCAACTGGAACGCTGACCTGAACAAGACCCTGAACAAAGTACGGAATCGATCCAATCTCCTGGGCGCTCTTAGGGGACGAATAGGAGGTTGTCAACCCTGCAACATACCTACAAGACATTCATACGGCATAGATTACCGTGCTCCATTGTACGCTACCCTAAAACCCAAAGAACTAAAATCCATAGCCTCATGTGAACGCCGAGTACTACGGAGAATACACCGATTACACTATAGAACACCCTACGAACTCACCATACAACACGGTAACATCACACCTATCATACAACGCCTCAAAACACTGCAAACAAACTACACACACCGTAGGATATTCGGCGAAACAGAAGCCACCAAAAACATCCTACGCATTCCACATACGCCCCTTACCCACATCCAATACCTAACAACCCACAGGACAAAACCGAAAAATAAATTCAAGCACCCTCCAACTATCCTGACCGAGAACATCGAAAACCTCCCTGAAGAATTCGAAGAACTCCTTGATGACATCCTATATGCCCTGACATAAAATCGTAGACAACCACTGCAACGACCAAGGAATCGAGCCAATACGTACCACGCACCTCATATATACACCATATACATACTCCCAATCCAAACAAAAATAATGTAATATTATATTAATAATTACCTTTTTTTGCAACCGCTTAACACCACACACTACATTGTATGCACGTATACAATACACACAACAATATAACCCCACTAACACAGAAAAGACCCAGGACTGAAGAGGAAGCAGACTCCTGAACAGTCCACAGGAATAAGCATTAAGAATAAGCAACACTAACAATAAGCATTCTAACTAATAAGCATACTAACAAAAAAAAAAGAATCAACAACTTTAGTTAGGTACTTTGCATTCAAGATGTCGAAATATCTTACTGAAGCCCAACTGGAATATGAAACTGATAATTTAAATTTGTACGACTCGGACGGTGATAATAGTGTGTTGTCATCAGAGGAGGGTACATACTACGTTTTGGAAGATGCGTTGTCAAGCACCAGTAGTGTGGTGAGGAAGATGAGCAATGATCCAGTTTTCGAGGAACATCAAACATTAGTGTAAAATATCATGCACCTGACGGTACTAAATGGAGTGGTTTGAATAACGGTTGTGGACGTATATCTTGTCATAACATACTTAGAGAAGAAGCTGGGCCAACCGGACATGCTAAACCAAACGTTGACAGTACTTGTGCAAGTTAGGCTTTTTATTGACAATTCCATTATGCGTATTATTAGCAAGTGTACTGAAGCTGAAGCAAGTACACAATTGGGTGGCAGTCCATGGACAACTTCTTTGGAAGATTTAGACTCGCTTATATCTTGTTTATACGCTCGTGGGATCTACGGTGCTAAAAAATTTCCAGTAGATCAATTGTGAAACAAAAAATGGGGGCCTGATTTCTTTTGTGATACAATGTTCAAATATAAATTCAACCAAATAAAGCAATTTATTCGATTTGACTTAAAATCAGCTTGTCGAGATCGTCAAAAATCTGATAAGTTTGCTGCAGTATCTTAAGTATGGAATAAATATGTGAGTAACTGTATTATGTACTACAAACCAGGAGCAAACGTTAGAATTGGTGAACAACTATTTCCTACAAAAGCCAGATATATGAGTAATAAACCCGATAAACTTGGCATAAAGTTTTGGACTGCAGCTGACGTTCAAGCAAAATATATGTTGAATGAATTTCCTTACTTGGGCAAGGACGATTCAAGATCAACTAATATGTTATTATCTGAACATATTGTGATGAAACTAATGGAACCCTTTATAAAAAACAAGGGGAGAAAAGGTTTTTGTATTTGACGATATTTCTCTAACAAGTTATCAGGCAAAAAGATCGATAAAAGTGTGCATTCTCAGTAATATCCAGAAATTTCCAACAATTGATAAGGGACAGAATACCAGAAAACGTAAAATTCTGCAACAATACTAAATACGGGGTAGATGTTTTGGACCAAATGGCAAGGAATTATACAACCAAATGGTCTTCCAGAAGGTGGCCTCTACAAGTATTTTTCAACATACTTGATTTAGCAGCAGTAAATTCACGGATAATTTACAATTTATGTACTAACCAAAACATAAGTGATCGAAAATATATTTTGAAACTCGCCGATGAACTCAGGAGTGAGTACATACGTACAAGAAAATCCACTACACATCAACAAAATGGGTCGCAATCAACAAAAAAGCGAAGGCAATGCCAAAATAAAAAATGTGCCAGTAAATCAAAAGGCAATTGTAAAATCTGTAAAAAAGTAGTATGTCGGCATTATAACTAAAGAAATTATATGTTCAGGGTGTATGTAATTAGTCACTGTGTTCTAGTATCTTCAAAATAAAGAATTT
This sequence comes from Vesta saturnalis, assembly GCA_036346205.1. NCBI lineage: Eukaryota > Metazoa > Arthropoda > Insecta > Coleoptera > Lampyridae > Vesta > Vesta saturnalis. The sequence goes on from JARFJB010001262.1 coordinate 166,177, forward strand.
TCAGAGAGTTTGGGTTTATTTATTTTGCCTTTACAATGTAATTCTAAACTCCGGTTAATTTGACCGGTATCGTATATATAGATAAATAAATTATGCCGTCTTTCTAGTGTTAAAGCTTGTAAAATTTTCTACAAAATAAACTATTTCTGCCGAAGAAAGATAAATATTTTAATTATGAACGTTAGTCTCGAACTTTTCATTTTCATATTTAATGTTGAATGTTTATTATCTTTTAAAAACACAGCATCTGCATCCATCTTTTAGTAGTATCAGTATGTACATATTTTTGTTATAAAAACTGATGTAGGAGTGAGGACACGCAGTGTGTATATGTAGGTATAGTATTTGCGTCTACGTGTGTTAGGAAATCTCCCTAGGGCGTACTTAATTATATTAAAAACCTTTACTATGGAAATAAACTACACGAACCGTTTCACTAACTTAACAAGGTAATTATATATTGATACCTACCCTATAGAAACGTAAAAATGTTATTTCTTTCTCAAATGGAAAATGTAAAAAGGGAGTGCATATAAATATTTATTAACCTGAATGTGTGCAATTTATGAATTATACGTGTTTATGTGTACTTGTAAGTATTTGTGCGAAATAAATGCTCATTTATATACGTATATTACCATTGTATCTCTTTTACTGCGCATCTAAGCATTAGAGAAACTTTTTTATAGGAAAAGCTAACATATGTTATCCCTTGTCAAGCAATAACCCTATTATATATTGAAATCAGTTCCACGCAAACTTTTTATTTTATTCGGGGCCCAAGTCAGCAGAGAAAACTTCTTAATCCGTTGGTAACAAATTTGAAACCCACACTTGAAAAACTTTTCATGGAAAGTTGAGAACTAAATTATGCTTTATTAAACGGAGGACGGTTGGCAATTGAGTGGTTTTTTTTTATACCAACGTGATTTTATTTCATTTTAAAATTAAGATTTCGTCTTAGCTTTTTGTATTCTTAAACTTAAATACTCAATTTTCGTTTTTTACTTCCAAAGAAGAGATAATTAAATTAGATACTCATTAACTGTTCTGGATATTTAACTGTTTTAATTATTAGGATTTAAGCCTGAACAATAATTAAAATATCTTATTATCTTTAAATAAATAAATTCAATTTACTCTATCACGAAAAATAGTAATAACAAAATATACAACTTTATGTTGTAATAATAACATTATTTGATTTCTATTTAAATATTTGACAGCTTCTTTTATAAAGTTATATACTGTAAGTTTGCAATATTCAAATATTTTAACTGAATCATATAAATAAAATTAATTGAAAACTTTTGGAAATTTTGCATTATTGCATTTCACTAGGTGTTCACCTATTACACAATTTTTAATACGCAAACAGCCTATTCTAGTGTTAATTAGAACGTGCCAGTTAATCTGAAGGGTTATTTTGTGTATTTATAAATTCAAGCGTTTCATTAAAGCGTCGTTTTTACAGTGAGGAAATTTATGGTCCAGTTATTTTCATTCAAATTGTTATTTATAGAAAACGTTTCCGAACATGAATGCGATTTTGAATATGTATTTCAGCTTTTAAAATGTTTGTCAGAAGAAAATTAAAGCAAATAATAGTAAAACTTTGTATTCGAGGTCAAATAGTGTTACGGCTGTTTACACAAACGAATGGAAATCGAATATCATCGATTTTGACAAAGCATCTATATCTATAATCTGTTGAATTGTGCAGATTAATGTAGTTAAATTCAATTACAATTAGACCATAATAGCAATGTAGCAAGAGCTTTTTACTTTCACTTTATATTTGACATAAGTCCTAGTTACCATATAGGTGGATATATATATATATATATATATATATATATATATATATATATATATATATATATATATATATATATATATATATGTAATGAGGAAAATTTAACTCAAATGTGGGTATTATAAATGGGGATAGAGTTCAATTAGATTTGTTGGAAAAATTAAAATTATAATTTACACTTTGATATGAATTTAATTTTTTTATATATGAATTTAATTGCATTTAGAAGTACAAGTGAAATCATTAAATGGTTCTTTATTATGTAAATTCCACGTTATATTAAATAGCTTGTATGTGAAATAGATCTTATTAAAATTTGCACAATAGCGCATACGTAGCGTCTTAACTGAAATTAAATAGCAAACTGTCAAAATTGTTAAATGAAAAATTCTTAAAAATGTGGACTTAATAAATTTATAATTGAAATGTTGAAAGAAGAATAAAAATTTAATTGTTTTACAGATGTTTACACCGTTATTGCATACACATTTACACCTATACATGAAACAAATGCAGGAAATTACACAAATAATGGATACAAATTTAAGTACTGAGTTATTTATTATAATTTATTTAAAAGTTGTATTAAATCTTTAAATAATTTTCAGTTTAAAAACTTATATTTAAGGTTGTAAATCTTTAATTTCAATTCACTTGTGTTTTTAGAACCCGATATGGAATATCGTTTATTATTATGTCGGACCAGGAAAATAAACATCAATTCAGAAAAATTGAATAATTTTTGTTTAGGACAAACAACCAAAACAAATATACAACAACCGAATTTTAAAAAACGTTAAACTTGAATCGTAACAAACTTTACTATTATGGAAAATTATCGGTAACCTAACTTTATTTATGATTATAGGTTAAGAACAATTGTTTCTGAATTCTCGGATCTTCACTAAACTCGTTTCAGAATTTCCGAAAGTAAACGTGACTTGAAACTTACGTGTTAACACAAAACACAACACTTTGACCTTTTGTCATAAAAATTAAAACTTTGAAAAACAAATGGAAGAGAGAGATCGTTTCAGGATCAATTCCTTATATACTATCCTGTTAGCTACAAAAATTTCAATTTTTTTCTTTCAATACAAAGTAACTAAGTCTGTGATTGGTTAAAATAAATTTGAAAACTTATCTAAAATATAAATTATGCTATAACTTTCTTAATATGCTTCTGATTTACATTTTGAAAACAGAATTGAAATCTGTGCATGATTCCGCATAAAATGATACCTCACTTGACATATATCTGTTCAAAAATGTACGATTTGACTTATTCCAATCTAAATTTACTTATATCTAAAAAACCCTATTTTCTACACTTAAACAAAATACATATTCGTGATCTGCACGAGTAATTGAATTAGACAATATTTATTTAAACTCAAATATCTTAAATTTAAAGGAAAATTCTTTTTCATATAGGAAATTTATGTAGTTAACCCCATTATCACAATTTTATGTTTAAATGACTTGTACAAAGTAAATTACTTCATGGAAATGAGGAAAACCTCCTATTAATTACACTAATAATTTATTCTAAGCTCAACTTATTCTATAAAACTATAAATTTGCAACAAAACTTAAAATTAAAACTTAACCTAACTTTATATAAATGTTCATATAATCAGCGCATCTAACGTCCAAATTATTCAAAATGTTACTCTAACAATTTAATAAAACTGTCTTCAACATCCCCAATGTTCACTTTTATTGTAACGTTTAAAATTTTGTCACTTCAACAATCCATATTGTTAAACACATTTCTTTAAAGATTTTACACAAAATATATTTGTATGTAAAATATCCATGTGTAAAATTGTTGTTTATATCGAGCTTAATGTTTACTATGCACTACTTCTTCTGTTGTACTTTTATATACACTAATATTGTGAGTATTAACTAAATCATGTCCGTACCGTAACCCTTCCTTAAATTTTTAAATCTTTCCTGCATTTTACCTGACTTAAAACATGTTCTAAATATAATCATAAATCTAAACTGTGTGCTAAACATCTGTAAAATACCCAAATGCCAAAATACTTTATGTGGACTGTAAATTTAATGAAATATTTTCTATGAACTTAATCGTACCTACAAATATAACTTTATCTAACCTTCGTGACATGTTTCTTACATAGCACAATGCTTTTTATGATTGAACAAACTTGTACAAATCTTATCAAGCCTGTTTCATCAAATCAAATCAATTTCTTTCACTCGTTTACTATAATACTTCAAATAAATGCAGTGTAAAAATACTGTAATTGATCTCAAATTGTCCAATGTAAGAAATACAAGCTTATACACTCAATTCCCTGTCTTAAACTTATATCTAACCATTTCAATATATATATATATATATATATATATATATATATATATATATATATATATATATATAGACATTTTAACAATACGCTCTCAAGCCCGAAAGAACGGTATGAAACCCGGATGCGGGCTTCCTAAGGTACCCATGTGTACATAATCAAAATATGATTGTACATATCACAAAACGCGTAAATACGAATTTTAGGGTGGGCTCCATAATATACCTTTTATATGTATAGTATATACAGATTGGTCCTTGTCATCACGTTGCAGAGGTTGCTTTTATATACGACTTGTCTGAATATACTAACGTGAACTTGTGTAGCCCATGTAGTGGCAGCTATATTCGGACTCTTTAAGGGCTACTTCGTATATACCAAATGAGTCCGAATTTGAAACATCGATTTATTTGCAAATGATTACGTTAAGAAATGCCCATAGGATGCAATAAACAAAAATAAATATAAGATTTGTTTTAAGAAAGAGAAGTCCAAAAATTAAACTATTGAAATGTAAATTGTTAATTGCTAGTTTAAACTATTCTTTTGTAATTGTGAGAAGCAATAAAATTTAGCCTTATTGGATTGTTTTACCTGCATGTTTTTCGCAATATCAATTTAAAAGATTTTTCACATATACCATGGACAATTTTCACTCACCGTGATATTTAAATGTGTTAATATGATTCTCGATGGTCACCAGAAGTGTTGTCGAAGTACACAGCATACTATAACCAGTACATAAATCTTCATCTGTCAGATACATGTTGTAGTCAAATAAAATGGATTTACCAACGTTTTTTTGTAAAACTATGAAGCTTCCTGCTTGGTATCGAGTATCAATATATTAATAAATAATTGCCTTTGTATACCTTATTTATAATGTTGAAATAGGTCAATCCATCATAAAGGCAAACGCCGGTAATTTACGTATCTACGGAACCCCAAATAAAAAACTAAAAGCAAGAATAAGTTAAATTGCTGCCCTTGCCATCAGAGTTGTTTAGTCTTCTTGGATTTGAACGTTCCAATTTTCAAATACTTGAAATTAATTTTTATATTATATTTGAAACTTCTCTGGAACAAACTTAAAATCAGCTTTTTTGACATCGCTAAATCTAAAATTTTGCTATAAATTGTTATTTAAACATATAAGTCTATATTGTTGTTCTATTCAGTAGTATTAATCCAAAAATGAAATATAAAGATATTAACCTCTCAAACGGAAAGGTTAAATAATCGTATTTAATATAGCTTCTTGTCGTTGTTTACTATATAGAAAAAAATAACTGTCACAAATGTTCCGGTTTATTCTTAAATTACCATTATTTTACACTTAATTAGCGCAAAATAACAAAAATGTGACATTTAATACTTCTTAATTTTAACGACTAAATAATACACCATTTAAAAACATTACGGTAATGACAATGCATTTTATTTATTACAATGAATAATGGAATTAAGTTAAAAAAATGAATAGAACTTTTGTGTAAAAACAAAATGTTAATTGCAAACACTCTGTACTTATAACAAGAACTAAGCTTAAAAGATGACAATGATTTATTTATAGTACCTTTAAAACATTGCTTATAACATAACGAATAAACACCCAGTAAGTGTATTGTTTCAAATATAGTGCAATCGTGGATAAATTTATTATTGTTAAAAGTACTAATAAAAATGTTAAAACCCCTACCTTGGGATTCATGGCGACCTGATAACATATCGGACTCAACAGAGTACACTTGGTACTTGGTATTGCATATATATATATATATATATATATATATATATATATATATATATATATATATATATTGCATAAAATTCATTTTCGGGTTTAACTAGTGTAGGATAATTTTTTTCTACGTTTCGGAAACCTTTTCTTTCGTTCCTTTTCCAAGATTCACAAATTTTGATAATGAAATTAATTTGTGACAACTAATAGATGTCATTTATTACAGTACCATTGCTTGGTTTTAATTTATGTCTGCTGCGCTTTACAGGACCATTTGTGAATGCTGAAGCGGCACCCTCACCACCGTTGGATGAATTTGAGTCTGTCACTTTCACGATATTTGGATGAGTACTGCTACTTGTGTTTGGTGTTGCATTAAATTGTATTTTAAAGAAATTCCTCAAACTTGAGGAACTCTTAAACCATCATCGCGTTTGTTCAACGCGTTAGTACGTTTTTGAATTTCAATACCTTGCCGAATGATGCGCTCTTGCAGAGTCTAAAGCGGGGTAATTAATTTTATATCGTCAGTTCTTATTTGATGACCACTGACAAGGCAAATAGTAGCTCAAGAAGAAGATAATTGATGGTGTTTTATGGCTAGGTGGTGTTCTTGAGCTCTGACATATAACCTTCTGTTTGTTTGTCCAATATAAGAGCTGCAGCATTTAGGACAGGGAATCTCGTACACGCCTTCACTTTGACCATGTGCTTTATCTGTAGGATTACGTAATAATTTTTGGATAGTACAAAATGGTTTAAAAACAATTCGAAATATGCTTTTAGAAAATTCATTTCCTATGTGATTTATAACACCTTTAATATATGGTAATATAACTGATCTTTTGGGTTCTTCGCCTACAATGTTTGTTTTTTTTTTTGGAGTACCTTATCCAATTTTTATGGTTTTATTTATAATTTTGACGAATAACCATGAAGTTGTAAGATCCGAGTTAATTCATTTAACGCATAATCTCGTGAATCTTTGTCAGTTAACCGAATAGATATTATGGCTAGAGACTTAATTACGCCATGAAGTTGGCTCGGAGGGTGATGGGATTGTGCCTTAAGGTATCGATTAGAATGTGTTGTTTTCCAGATACCTTTTGTTGAAATGTGACATTATCACGCTTTTTATATCTAAAATGGCAATTCGTTGTTTGGCTCTGCTTCCAATTTGAACTTAATGTTTTGATGAATATTGTCTAAATATTGAGGAAAACCATCTAATGCATTTAAACCATGAGGCTAAACAGCATAGGTATTATCGATATATCGATACCAACATTTAGGTTTAAGAACAGCAGAATTCAGAGCACTTACTTCAAAGTCTTGCATGAAGATACTTGCGATAGCAGGTGAACCGGTGAACCCATAAGTACTCCTAGAACCTGTTTGTAGAACTGATTTTTAAAAGTAAAATATGTAGAGTGCATGCAATGTTCAATTAACTTAATTATATTTATATTTATGTGGTGTTTTTTAATGAGAATGTCTATAGTATATTGAATGGGTACTTTTGTAAATGAAGAAATAACGTCAAAACTAACAAAAATATCATGTTAAAGTATTCATGGAAGACTTTAAAGTAAGTACTCTGAATTCTGCTGTTCTTAAACCTAAATGTTGGTATAGATGTGTCGATGATATCTTTGTTGTATGGCAACATGGTTTAATACATTAGATGGTTTCCTTCAACATTTAAACAATAAGTTCACAATGGAAACAGATTCAAAATAACGAATTTCCATTTTTAGATGTTATAAAAAAGCGTGATAATGGCACATTTTAACACAAGGTATACAGAAAAACTACACATTCTAATCGATACCTTAAGGCAGAGTCCTGTCATCCTACGAGCCAACATCATGGTGTAATTAAGTCTCTAGACATAAGATCTATTCAGTTAACTGGTAAAGATTCGCAAAATGATGAGCTAAATGAATTAACTCGAATCTTACAACTTAATGGTTATTCGTCAAAAATTGTAGGTAAATGAAACCATCAAAAATTGGATCAGGTACCCTAGAAAAACAAACATTGTAGACAAAGAACCCAAAAGGTTAATTATATTAGCATATATTAAAGGTGTTACAGATCACATTGGAAATAAATTTTCTTAAAACATATTTCAAATTGTTTTAAAACCATTTTGTATTATCCAAAAATTATTATGCAATCTTAAAGATAAAGCACATGGTGAAAGTCAAAGCGTGTACGAGATTCCCTGTTCCAAATGCAGCAGGTCTTATATTGGACAAACAAACAGAAGGTTACATGTTAGAGCCCAAGAACACCATCTAGCCATAAAACACAATCAATTATCTTCTTTAGCTACTCATTACCTTGACACTGGTCATTAATTAAGAACTGACGAAATAAAGTTAATTTCTCCCCTTTATACTCTGCAAGAACGCATCATACGGGAAGCTATTTAAATTGAAAACCGTCCTAACGCGTTGAATAAACGCGATAATGATTCAAGGGTTCCTCCAGCTTGGAGAATTGTTATAAAAACACATTTTAATGCAACAACAAATACAAGTATATATATATATATATATATATATATATATATATATATATATATATATATATATATTAGTATTTAAGTTTCCACGAGTTATTATTTTGCATAAATTTCATTTTCAAATACAAGTATATATATATATATATATATATATATATATATATATATATATATATATATATATATATATATATATATATATATTAGTATTTAAGTTTCCACGAGTTATTATTTTGCATAAATTTCATTTTCGGATTTAGCTCGTGTAGGTTAATTTATATTTTCTTCCACGTTTCGGAAACCTTTTCTTTGGTTCCTTTTTCAAGATTCACAAATTTTGATAAATAAAATTAATTTGTGACAACTAAGAGATGTAATTTATTTACAGTACCATTGCTTGGTTTTAATCTATGTCTGCTGCCCGTTACAGGATCATTTGTGAATGCTGAAGCGGCACCCTTACTACCGTTGAATGCATTTGTGTCTGTCACTTCCACGATATTTGGATGAGTACTTCTACTTGTATTTGTTGTTGCATTAAAATGTGTTTTTATAACAATTCTGCAAGCTGGAGGAACCCTGAATCATTATCGCGTTTATTCAACGCGTTAGGACGCTTTTCAATTTAAATAGCTTCCCGTATGATGCGTTCTTGCAGAGTATAAAGGGGAGAAATTAACTTTATTTCGTCAGTTCTTAATTAATGACCAGTGTCAAGGTAATGAGTAGCTAAAAGAAGATAATTGATTGTGTTTTATGGCTAGATGGTGTTCTTGGGCTCTAACATGTAACCTTCTGTTTGTTTGTCCAATATAAGACCTGCTGCATTTGGAACAGGGAATCTCGTACACGCCTTGACTTTCACCATGTGCTTTATCTTTAAGATTGCATAATAATTTTTGGATAATACAAAATGGTTTTAAAACAATTTGAAATATGTTTTAAGAAAATTTATTTCCAATGTGATCTGTAACACCTTTAATATATGCTAATATAATTAACCTTTTGGGTTCTTCGCCTACAATGTTTGTTTTTCTAGGGTACCTGATACAATTTTTGATGGTTTCATTTACCTACAATTTTTGACGAATAACCATTAAGTTGTAAGATTCGAGTTAATTCATTTAACTCATCATTTCGCGAATCTTTATCAGTTAACCGAATAGATCTTATGGCTAAAGACTTAATTACACCATGAAGTTGGCTCGTAGGATGACAGGACTCTGCCTTAAGGTATCGATTAGAATGTGTAGTTTTTCTGTATACCTTGTGTTAAAATGTGCCATTATCACGCTTTTTTATAATGTCTAAAAATGGAAATACGTTATTTTGAATCTGTTTCCATTGTAAACTTATTGTTTTGATGGATATTGTTTAGATGTTGAAGGAAACCATCTAATGTATTAAACCATGATGCCATACAACGAAGGTATCATCGACATATCTATACCAACATTTAGGTTTAAGAACAGCAGAATTAGAGTACTTACTTTAAAGTCTTCCATGAATACTTTAACATGATATTTTTGTTAGTTTTGACGTTATTTCTTCATTTACAAAAGTACCCATTCAATATACTATAGACATTCTCATTAAAAAACACCACATAAATATAAATATAATTAAGTTAATTGAACATTGCATGCACTCTACATATTTTACTTTTAAAAATCAGTTCTACAAACAGGTTCTAGGAGCACCTATGGGTTAATCGGTTCACCTGCTATCGCAAGTATCTTCATGCAAGACTTTGAAGTAAGTGCTCTGAATTCTGCTGTTCTTAAACCTAAATGTTGGTATAGATATGTCGATAATACCTATGTTGTTTAGCCTTATGGTTTAAATGCATTAGATGGTTTTCCTCAATATTTAAACAATATCCATCAAAACATTAAGTTCAAAATGGAAGGTGGGTCAAATAACGAATTGCCATTTTTAGATATAAAAAAGCGTGATAATGTCACATTTCAACACAAGGTATTTGGAAAACAACACATTCTAATCGATACCTTAAGGCACAATCCCATCACTCTCCGAGCCAACTTCATGGCGTAATTAAGTCTCTAGCCATAAGATCTATTCGGTTAACTGACAAAGATTCACGAGATTATGCGTTAAATGAATTAACTCGGATCTTACAACTTCATGGTTATTCGTCAAAAATTATAAATAAAACCATAAAAAATTGGATAAGGTACTCCAAAAAAAAAAACTAACATTGTAGGCGAAGAACCCAAAAGATCAGTTATATTACCATATATTAAAGGTGTTATAAATCACATAGGAAATGAATTTTCTAAAAGCATATTTCGAATTGTTTTTAAACCATTTTGTACTATCCAAAAATTATTACGTAATCCTACAGATAAAGCACATGGTCAAAGTCAAGGCGTGTACGAGATTCCCTGTCCTAAATGCTGCAGCTCTTATATTGGACAAACAAACAGAAGGTTATATGTCAGAGCTCAAGAACACCACCTAGCCATAAAACACCATCAATTATCTTCTTCTTGAGCTACTATTTGCCTTGTCAGTGGTCATCAAATAAGAACTGACGATATAAAATTAACTACCCCGCTTTATACTCTGCAAGAGCGCATCATACGGCAAGATATTGAAATTCAAAAACGTACTAACGCGTTGAACAAACGCGATGATGGTTTAAGAGTTCCTCCAGTTTGAGGAATTTCTTTAAAATACAATTTAATGCAACACCAAATACAAGTAGGAGTACTCATCCAAATATCGTGAAAGTGACAGACACAAATGCATCCAACGGTGGTGAGGGTGCCGCTTCAGCATTCACAAATGGTCCTGTAACGGGCAGAATTAAAACCAAGCAATGGTACTGCAATAAATGACATCTATTGGTTGTCACAAATTAATTTCATTTATCAAAATTTGTGAATCTTGAAAAAGGAATCAAAGAAATGGTTTCCGAAACGTAGAAGAAAGTTAACCTACACTGGTTATACCCGAAAATGAATTTTATAATATATATATATATATATATATATATATATATATATATATATATATATATATATATATATATATATATATATATATATATATATATATATATATTGTTAGAAACCAGATGTTTTATTGACTTTACAGTAAATAAACAATATAACAATTTTTACTAGGGCAAGCACTATTATTGTATTTTCGTTATTATGTAATTTCTGTTAGCTAGAATAATTAATTTTATGTGTCCAGGAAATCAGATACTTTATTGCCTTCACACTTATTACTAGGACAAGCACTTTTATTGTATTTTCTTATTGAATACTAATCAATTCTAGGAAACGCTTAACTTTTGTTCGAATTAGATGTTTTGCTTATTTTACGATTTCTTTTAATGGGTCAATGGTACCCCATAAATATGTCAGAAATATTGTTATCAACTAGGAAATATTTATTTTGTAGATGTATGCAACCTCATAAATATGTCAGAAATATTGTTATCAACTAGGAAATGTTTATTTTGTAGATGTATGCAACCTCATAAATAAGTCAGGATATTGTAACTAGGAAATGCTGACTTTGTAAATTTATGAGGGCCGCTACCGATCAAGGAAAACGTTGCGGTTGACTACGCCTAATTTTGGCATATATTTAGAAATAAAAGAGGATGATGGTCAGTCAATCGTAAGATTTTCCGGTGCTCGGATATATTGCCGCTCTCTGATTTGTACTCAAACAAATCGCACGTGTAGTGTTTGAATTTTATGTTTTGTTTTTTTTATTTATTACCTTTAATTGTAAAATTTCTAACAATATATATATATATATATATATATATATATATATATATATATATATATATATATATATATATATATATATATATATATATATATATATATATATATATATATATATATATATATGCGTACCAAGTACCAAGTGTACTCTGTTGAGTGCGATATGTTATCAGGTCGCCATGAATCCCAAGGTAGGGTTTTAACATTTTTATTAGTACTTTTAACAATAATAAATTTATCCACGATTGCACTATATTTGAAACAATACACTTACTGGGTGTTTATTCGTTATGTTATAAGCAATGTTTTGAAGGTACTATAAATAAATCATTGTCATCTTTTAAGCTTAGTTCTTGTTATAAGTACAGAGTGTTTGCAATTAACATTTTGTTTTTACACAAAAGTTCTATTCATTTTTTTAACTTAATTCCATTATTCATTGTAATAAATAAAATGCATTGTCATTACCGTAATGTTTTTAATGGTGTATTATTTAGTCGTAAAATTAAGAAGTATTAAATGTCACATTTTTGTTATTTTGCGCTAATTAAGTGTAAAATAATGGTAATTTAAGAATAAACCGGAACATTTGTGACAGTTATTTTTTTCTATATAGTAAACAACGACAAGAAGCTATATTAAATACGATTATTTAACCTTTCCGTTTGAGGGGTTAACATCTTTATATTTCATTTTTGGATTAATACTACTGAATAGAACAACAATACAGACTTATACGTTTTATCGTAAGGGTGATTGCACAAAAAATGGATCAATTGAATACCGATTCAGTTTTTTTTTTTAAATTCATTAAGTAAAAGATAATAATAGTATATTATATAAGTAGGCTATGTTACAAATATTTTACGAAAAAATGTAGCTTGTGAACATTTTGAATAAACAGGCTAATTTTTATAACTGAATTACATGTAATAACTCACGTATAGTTTAAAGTTTTATCCAACCCTTTCCTATCATTCATTTTTAGCAGAACAATAAAAATTTATGAAATTTATGCTTTAGTTGATTTATTTAATAACAATTTATAGCAAAATTTTAGATAGATACTACTGAATAGAACAACAATATAGACTTATATGTTTTATCGTAATGGTGATTGCACAAAAAAAATGCACACATTAATTTTATTTATCAAAATTTGCGAATCTTGAAAAAGGAACCAAGGAAAAGGTTTCAGAAACGTGGAAGAAAATATAAATTAACCTACACGAGCTAAATCCGAAAATGAAATTTATGCAAAATAATAACTCGTGGAAACTAAATATAATATATATATATATATATATATATATATATATATATATATATATATATATATATATATATATATATATATATATATATATATATATATATATATATATATATATATATATATATACATATATCGCACGTCGGATGTAAAACAGAGACATAACTCCAAAATTGTGGTTTTGAGATCTCAGCACCACATAATTTCATTGCGCCGTGTCTGTCTGCTACAAAAGTGGCATAAATGAGTTTTGTTTAGTTTTTAACAGATGGCATAATGTCAGTCTTAAATTATCATAAAGATTAAATTCTCCTTCTCCAATAGTGGTTTATCTTACTGGGGATCGTATAGTGCGTTGTGAAACGATTAATTAGATTAGAAGTGAAAATGATCTGAGGCACGCTCACACTTAAACTGTTCGAACAGTCTGTAGACCCTGAGAAAGCAGTACGAGGTAAAGAGGTAATTAATACAATAAATTATATTAAACCTTCTAACCCCAAATAATTTCATGTCTTTTGCTTTAATCAGCTCATTGCTATTTATTAATAATGTAGCAGATAGCTGGTATTTTGCCCCTTCGAGGACGTTCGATTCTGACGACGTCGATGTTATATTGTTACTTCTATTAACTGCTCCAAAAGTGCATCTCGAAACACTTAGATTGTTCTTTGTGGATTCTTCAGCATAAGCATCATCTACCGTTGAAGATTTCCATACTTGTCGCTTCAACTCACTCATCGTCGCTCATTCTAGTATTGGCCAGGATCGTAGAGGACGTACTCTAAAACGCGTGGCCAGTGTATTTTTCACCGTTAGGAATGTTTAGATACTTCGCCGTAAGAAACGGGCATCGTCCAAAAGTATTCACTCCGACAATATGCTTGATACAATTGACTTTGCTGTATTATAAGAATACTCTGTCCGAAATGAAAGGTATTTATTAAAAATCTGAGCATATTGTATTTCAGAGTCACCGGTTAGTCAAATTTTCTTCCTTCTTCGTTTTTATATGGTCGAATGTTAACTAATAAAACAGATCCCTCTATTTTAATATCTGACATGAAGAGGTTACACATTTCATACCTTCCGCAAACACCAAATATTCCACAAATAGCGACAACTTGAAACGTCAAATGTTAGCTACTGCCAAGATTTTGAGAAAACTGTCAAATCGTTACAAACCTTCAAAACTAAAAAGGTGTCGGCAGGGGCTTTAATGAATAATTTGTCCAGTTTCTCTTCTGTAAACACTAAAGGTTTTTTGGGTCCATATCCTTTGTTTGCGCTCTTCAAAAATGCATGTAGTTTATGAAAGGAAGTTATGTTCACTCCGTACTTTATTCGCAACATCGTTTGCAATTTCTAATGGATACACAGATATACAGATACACAGAAACACAGATATACAGATACACGGATACACGGATACACGGATACACGGACACACGGATACACGGATACACTGATACACGGATACACGGATACACGGATACACGGATACACGGGTACACGGATACACGGACACACGGATACACGGATACACGGATACACGGATGCAAGGATACACGAGTACAAGGATACACGGATACACGGATACACGGATACATGGATACTCGGATACACGGATACACGGATACACGGATACACGGATACACAAATACACGAATACACGGATACACGGATACACGGATACACGGATACACGGATACACGGATACACGGATACACGGATACACGGATACACGGATACACTGATACACAGATACACAGATACACAGATACACAGATACACAGATACACAGATACACAGATACACAGATACACAGATACACAGATACACAGATACACAGATACACAGATACACAGATACACAGATACACAGATACACAGATACACAGATACACAGATACACAGATACACAGATACACAGATACACAGATACACAGATACACAGATACACAGATACACAGATACACAGATACACAGATACACAGATACACAGATATACAGATATACAGATACACAGATACACAGATACACAGATACACAGATACACAGATACACAGATACACAGATTACACAGATACACAGATACACAGATACACAGATACACAGATACACAGATACACAGATACACAGATACACAGATACACAGATACACAGATACACAGATACACAGATACACAGATACACAGATACACAGATACACAGATACACAGATTCACAGTTACACAGATACACAGATACACAGATACACAGATACACAGATACACAGATACACAGATACACAGATACACAGATACACAGATACACAGATACACAGATACACAGATACACAGATACACAGATACACAGATACACAGATACACAGATACACAGATACACAGATACACAGATACGTTTTTAGAATTTCTTAATTGCCCTAAGAAGATGTTGACTCGAGCAGTATGTTTGAAAAAGAAGCTTTTTCAAGTTAAAAGTAATGAAAAATTACATAAAGTAAACTATCTCTTAGGAACGATGCATACATTTGGCTGTCATTTCTATTAAATGTGATACTTATGAAACTTTGTACCTTTCTAACTAAATCAGGTAAGTATTTGCACGAAGGCGGCCAAGAATACAAAATCAGCCCTAGAAGTACATCATGAGGACCATAGTTTGGCCATTATCGGCTCAGCTTTACATACTGCCAAGTGGTGTTAATTATATTGTTGTGAACAATATTTTAACAAATATCCAGTCCCTTGTTTGGAAAACCAAAGTCTGTTAAAGAATTCACGTTCTACCCAAGTCTCTTCACGTTTTATTTGTGGCGTCACAGTATAGGTACGAATATTTTCGATTTATTCTATTAATTCCTCATCATCGCTAAAAAGATCTTGAAGTTCTTGCAAATCCATAACTACAACAAATTGCTACTTTATTATATTCTTACCTTTAAATGAAAAACGTTATACTTTATTTCCTCGTGATTAAGGAAATACTCGTTTTGACGCTTGAGTTTATGTTTAATCATGGTTAACTTTTTGTTAGCTACTAAAACGTTCGCTTAAAGTTTGGTAGAGGAACGCCCTCTTTTAACCAGCGTTAGGTCTAACCATGACACAAGATACAGAAAATCCTCGGTTAACTTTTATCTCCTAAGTACCATAAACAAATGGAAAGTAAAGCAGGTGTAGAACTGGTGAGATATCAGGCTCACGTGGAGCTGCAGTTTTTGTAATCAAAAATGAAATGGATTGGTTAGTGTCGACGAGGATGAGGATGTAGTATATGAGCAACTAAATGAAGCACTATCTGTTAACTTAGGTGTATACTATAACTGGGAAGCTGTTGATTTTTGAAGTTTGTTATGATAGACAACCACAGTTGCTCTTTTACTTTCGGTATTTAGTATAACGAGGAACTATTATAAACATTATAAGCTATCGATTAAAATTTATGAAATCATATAATATACAATATTTTCTGAAATATTATAATGATAACAGGTTGTAGGCTGTCGTCCATTTCGCAAGCTAGAATTCGATGGTGGTCAGGATGATGTTTACAATGACACTGAATATGTATTAAATGCTAAGCATAACATTCACTCGCATAATGCAGTGTGCTTAATGGAAATTATTATATTATCGACCTGCAAATATGTTGTATAATTTGTGTGAATAAAATATTTTACTGTTTTTGTTTTCTCTCTTCCTATAAACGCATCCAACGAAAAGAGATAAACCTTCAACTTAGTAATCTCTTTAAGGTTATTTAAAAAATTATTTTGAAGGTTACGAGGTTATACAAAAAATGTTGAGAAATATACGATTCGTCCTTTTCTTCAAGGGTCTACCCAAGTAACAAACCTCATGAGTCAAGCTCTTGGAGGTCACACAATCTATCTCAGGCACAAATCGAATGTGAAGTTCCAATATAGAGAACAAGCAAGTTCCTCATAGATTAATTAATTTAACAGGTTATTGAATTTCAAGAGTGTTAATGTTAAGTTTGAGCAGTGTTGGTAAAACTACAAACACAGCATGTATTAAAGTATAATAGCATCATATATATGTTTACGTAAATATTCCCTTAAAAATGTTCTGTCTTTTTAATGCAATGACAAAAACCATTAAATCAGGTATACAAAGACGTAAACGCATCAATGATTTAATAAAAATGATTTAAATAAATTATAAAATGGAGGTGATTAGGAAACTAAATAGAGTAACTGTTCATGGCTCCCGTAAGGTAAAAAAAGACATGTTGAAACACCAAAGAAGTAAATTTGCTGTAATGGCTGTTGTTAGGTATTATTATTTCATGTATAAAAAATTATTATTTTTACATTGTTGATCAACATACATAATGCGGCAAATAAATTTCGTGACAAGCTATATCTCAGCATCCAGAAGAGACATCTATTGAAATTGTATGTAATTTAAAGCTTGGGTTCTTGTGAACGTAACCTAAAAGTTTTATGGAAATCGGTTGACATATGTCAGTTTTATGACATTTCGTCCATCAGTTCAATTTGTTACGCGTCGGAATACAACATTGGAACAAATCACTGTCATTAAATTTCATGCAAAACTTGGTACAACAGCCAAATGTTCAAAATAATGCAAAAAGTTAATGGGCGTGAATTTTAATCACGATCAAACGATTTTAGGAGGACGCTGAACGAGTGGGAAAGCCAACATTAATTCGAACAGCAGATTCGAAGAGTGCAAGAATTCGTATCCAATGATTGAAATATGACACCGAGAATGATGGAAGAGGCATCAACAAAGAAACAATTCGTAAAATTCTGAAGAAGGATTTGGTCAAAACAAATGTCTGTGCTAAATTCGTTTCACACACACTAACTGAAGAGAAAAAGTTTATGAGAGTGCAACATTTCAGAGAGATCGTACAAGCAGCAAACAACAGCCCAACCTTCCTTAAATCAATTGTCATTGGCGACGAAACATGCTGTATTCAGTATGACCAGAAAACAAAGCGTCAAGGTACCGAATGGAAGTCTTAATCATTATCTCTAGCCAAAAAAACACGTAAAATTCCATCAAAGATCAAGACAATGTTCACGGTTTTCTTCGATCACAAGGGCATCATCCACCGCGAGTTCGTTCTAGTTACTGCTGTTTTCTAGTTGGGAGTTTTACAACCTTATGTTGGGCAGAATTCTACGAATCGGCCAGAATATCGCGATCCTAACGGCTGGTGTCTGTTCCACGATCATGGATTGTTTGTCAATTTTTGCCACAAAATCAAGTCTGTGTGTTGAATTATTCACCGTATTCACCTGATTTATCACCATGTGACTTCTCACTATTGCCAAAAATGAAAATGAATTGGAAAGACGCGTTTTTGATCACACTGAGACCATACAAAGAGCATCGACGCGCACCTTAGAGGCAGTACCGTAAAATGAGATCGGGAAGACATTTGAATATATAAGGAGTCGCTGTAGAATGTGTATTGTATCAAGATGAGAATACTTTGAAAAAAATTGGTTTCATTTTTATAGCTTCCGGAACTTAATCGCCTCATTGTGTATATGTTATATAACTTGTTCTAATAGAATATTTTAATGTTTTTTTCTCTCTACCCATAAAAACACATTCAACATAAGCAATTTGAAATAGCAAAAAACAATATTTTACTGACTTGTCTCATATACTGTTTTCATTTATAAGAGCATTTATGGTATAAGGAGTACTCAAAAATTATGCATTATATTAATTACTAATGGAACTATAGGTATTATAGCGATTATAATACAACGTATTAGAATCGCTTAATTGAGTTCTAATATGAGTCTCTTTCAGGTAGTTTTAACACTATAAAGCAATGCGTTATTATATGTATACATCTTCATATATTATGTTATATAGTGCAACATTCAAAAAGAATATTTACATAGCCTTAATGTGCTTAATTAGCAAATAATCAATGATGCTCGTAGAAACCGATAATAACACATATTTGTATGCAATTTTGTATCTCATATTTTAGTCATGGTATCTATACGCGAAAGTAATAGTCTGTAAATATCATATTTTCTTTTAAAAGTAGAGCATAAGACTCTTAATCTCAGGGTCGTGCGTTTGGGCTCCACGTTGGGCGCCAATTTGTAGCGTTACACGTCTAAAAATCAAATTTCTGGTAGCCCTTAGTTCTGAGACCCTCAGGATCGGGGTTTAAACGACGTACTATTTTGTGAATAAGTAATTACTATGCACCATACTGGTTATAAACGTTTTTATTATTCCAATTAGTATAAAATAAATAAAATAAACTTAAAATATCCTGCATAAATAACAAAATAATAAATAATGAAATAAAAGTAATTCTGGTTGCCCTGATTCTACCGCTACTAAGGTCGACGCTGGAGATTAATTTTTCGTCGCGCTCGTCTCGCCATCTATGAGTGGAACTGTAAATTTACTAATTAACAAAATGTTTTTACACCTGCAGTAGATTCTTAAAATATGTTAATTAAAACGGTGTGTTATTGGGTGCATCAATATATGGGTGATGTGACTTGGAGGTTACATAGGAAGTTGCAACAAGTGAGTTTACTTTTATTCTAATTTTGAAATTGAGGGCTTTTGAACAGGTACATTTATTTAATTTGATATGCCTGAATGATGTTGCAAGAAGTTAGGTGTACTGGGGTTATAATGAAAGGAGCTGGACTAGTATACAGGGGAAATGAAATATCGGACTTAATTATGATGGTACTCAGGTAGAGGGGAACGGGGAATTTCTGCGGTTCGCAATACTCAGTGATGCGGGGCGTCGCCTCCGGCAAACTATTTACCACGTTTATGTACCGGACTTGGTGCTAGTAGTAGAAAAAGAACGTTTTACACAAAACTGTCTCTGGAGAAGGTGGTTACAATAATATAGGGTTAAGGGACGTAAGTGGTGGGTGGTGCAGGTGTGTAAAGGGGTGACTGGTTTAGTTATTTAATTTAGGATGCTGGTATGTCTGGTAGGACAGGTTCGGTACAATTAAGGATGCAGGTGCGGTATGAATGCAAAATTAAATGTTATAAGGTTTAGAGAAGTAGAGCGGTAATAATAATGTAATAATATGCGAGCTGGTTGGGTATTTATAGTAAAATTGTGGAGAGTGGGAACATAAATGGACAACTGATATCATTTATAAATAATGATAATACAGTTGTGGAAATAACTAGGAAATAAGGTTTGATAGGACTTATGCACTAGGATAGGAAATTTATGTAAAGTATTTGCAGGATCATCACAAAATAATGCAGTTTACTAAAAAAATTTGTAGTAGAATATAATTTTCTTTTCGATACATACAGTTTTGCTTACAAGTTTATATCATCTATTACGTATTTTATATCTTTCAAATGATCAAAATATGTTAAAAATTTCTTATAATATCGTAATGGGCATTATCTCATTTGACGTAAACAGTTTTCCAATTTGTAAAAAATAAAATATATTTTTTTAAAGATTTATACACAGCTTTATAGCACATATAGCGTGTATACTGCAAATTCTCTACCACTATCACAAAATTAAATCATATAAACATTGTTGTTTTTCCATGATTGACTACACTATTACATTTCCGTATACTATACGAAGTATAGTAAAGGGAAGGTATTCCGACCATGAAAAACTCGACTTCATCTTCACGTTTCAAGGGCCCTTGAATCAATTTTGATCATTTTTGGCATGCTGTCTGTGTATGTATCTGTATGTAAACACGATAGCGGTCAGATCGTTTGAGCTGGAGTTATGACATATGGCTATTATGGCAAAATCGTAGATGCGTATCAACTTGTGGGACGTATAGGAGTACTGAAAGCACCTGTTGACCTACACAGTTTTCAAATTTTTTCCAGTAAACTAGTCCTAAAAATGGCGCTATCAATTTGAAACTTCTTAAACGCCTGAAAGACACTGAAAAACTATTAGATGTGAAATTTCAAGCTGATTAGGGCACCAGAAATGGTATTTAGAGAAAAAAAATATTCTTATGCAAAATGAGAACTAAGAATTTCTATTGGGATGCTGCAGCAACAATAAAAATTGTGCAAAACGTATATATACGTAGTTTCAGCTTGCTTATCGAACTAAAATGAACAAAAATGGTAAAAATTAAAAACCTGTACTAATTTAATCATATGCTAACAATACAACTTAGGCATCAAAGTACCCAACAGCCACATTGCCAAGTCATTGGATTGGTAATGCAAGGTTGAGGGTTCTAATCCCGCCAAGGAATTTAATTTTATATTGTTAAAATCTTTTTTAAATTTTATTTTGAGATACGTTTACACTTTAAAATGGCGGTACTTATTCAAAATTTTGTACAAGCGTTAAACATTAGAAACTAAGTGTATCTGACCATTGGCTTTAAATACAAGGCATTTGAGATTATCTATATTTATATTTGAAAGTGCATCTTAAAACGCTATTAAAATGTGTATTAAACAAAAAGCGAAAATCCTCAAGAATCTTATTGTAATTTTTTTAAACAGTAGAATTAATGTGTCGAAGGACATGTATAACATTAAATCAAAAAATTTCAGTATCTTTTTGCATGTACCTAGTTTTATTATGTAATTATATAAATCCGCTAGTACTTTTATAGTATATGTATGTAGAGTTGGGTCACGAGGGGTCTTATGACTAATTTTACGAAATGTACGAGTTAATTTTTAGAAAACGTATGTCGTTTATAATTTTAGACGTGCACTCAATTATACCAAATGTAACAAAAATAACTTACTAATAAAAACAGAATCAGCTGATTATATAAACAAATTAATCCGCAAACCATTGTTTATATACCCACGTATTTTTTTGTTGTAAAATGAAGTTGAATTAGTTGCAAAGAACTTACGAGGATTCGACTTAACAAGCACTTCTTTAATCAATCATTAGTTGGTTTAAACACAATTTTAAAATCGTTACCTTTACGTCTATTTAAATCAAATACAATAATAGATATTTATGTTATAAGGATCATAATAACAATCGTTATGGTACTCGCCGTGAAGATTATCAGACGAGGCGTTAGCCGAGTCTGATAACACGGCGTGTGCCATAATGGTTGTTTATGATCCGGATTTCATACAAAATTTTATATTCCAGCGATTTTTGTTTAATGAAATTTCTTGTTGCATTTGAGATTACTTAATGACAAGTTTTAGTGACGGCAAGTAGATTTCCGCCAAGTGTAAACGTAGCTTAATTTAAATATTTTTGCCTACTATACCTGTACATTTTTTTGATTATAGTACCTAGTACTATAATGAATTCATTATAGTACTCAGTCATAAAGTGTGTCATTTTGATACAAAAATCCTTAATGTCATTATGATACGCCGGATAAATAAAATTATAAGTTCAATAATCGGTTTCTTGTGAAATACATTTCATATCTAGGTATACATTTAATCACTACATTCATTGTCATTGCTTTCAATTCCATCATATGTTGCCTTTTGTTTTTTTTTTTAAGTAATTTCTTTAAAATGTTGCTCTGGCAGCAGCTATATGATCTTGCAATAAATCTCTTCAGGGATTATCCATTTTAAAATCGAAATCAATAAGACGTAACAGTCGATTTAAGCTTTTTCCACTAAATGATTAAATGTTATCCTCCTTTAAGTCGTACATTAAGCTTTTTACTGTAACTGACAATACTAAGATAATTTAGTCAGTTTATGTAATAGGTATTTTACGTGCTCCTTACATTTAAAATTTTTCTCTTAACCACGTTTTTTATGTAGTTATCTACATCAATGTTGCGTTCCTTTTGACGTTGTCTTTTCTTCTGAGGTGTACTAGGTACACTTTGACCAGCTTCTCAACTTGCAGCAATTCGTGATTTGGTGCGTGTCACAGTTTTTTCTGTAACTCCACATGTTTCGGCCGTTCTTTGTAAACAACGGTTTAGGTGTGGTAGATTTTTAATAACAATTCTGACTGATATAGTCGACGTTAGAGGAAAAATTCGTTCCATTTCGATCAAGCTCTGTTTAAAAGTACCGAAGAAAATTCATTAACATGACTTGGCTTTGACCTTTCAAAGATTTATTTACATTTTAAAGACATCATACTAGGCCTTTAAAGAATTCCAATAGTTTTAATAAAAACCGTTTTAATAACTCGAGGAATACTAAACGAGACAAATACACGTAACAGATCAAAACAAACAAACTGTGAGGATAAGTTGTTGATTTATGTGAGACAGGTTTTCAGCACTTGCAATATTTAAACCACAGACCTTCGTTAAAATCTCATTTCTCTTTTCCATACATATATTATTTATGAGGAACAGAAATAAGTATATATTATAATTTATTTGTTTTATGTATCATGTTATGAATCATAAGACTCCTGTAGTGGTCCCGGGAATGTTGATTGAGGCACTGCAGATGTGTTTTGATACTTTACTAATAAAATGGGCAATTTAGTGATTTTTGGTAAATATCTTTATAACGGCCCAGAACTTTAATACAAAAATATTTGTATTTAAATTCTGCATTAGATAGTGACATACAGAGTGATTTATTTGAGAATCTTAACAAGAACCAAATTTTGACACTCTGTATAAAATAAGAAAAAACTAAGTATCGTAAGAGTTCTTGTATTAAAGTTCATACTATGCAGCTCGGACAAAACAGATCTAAGACCGTTTTTTTAAAATAATTTTTTCCGGGCGTGCAAAATGATTTTTATCGTTTTTAATTTATTGCTCGTAAACTACTAAAGGAAATTAAATAAAATTTTTGGAAATAAGAAAAAATACAAAAAAAACTTAAATATGCAAAAAAATGCAGGGTGTACCATTAAAAAATTCATCTTACGTCGTCATACATTTTTGGACCACCCTGTATATGAGAAAATATTTTCCCGTAATATACTCAAATGTACAGTCTGCGTACGAACTAAATTCTTAACTTAATTGGAATAGGAGCTATCGATGCCTGACGTACTATTGCAGGACCCTGTATGCAGGGTGTCCCGGGATCTGACGCATATCCGAAAACAGGGGGTAAGGGACAACAATTGGAGATTTTTTTTCTGCGGCGCTTGGTTTGAGTGCTGCAGCGTGATAAAGGTTCCTTTGCGAAATCAGTTTTTTTAGGTTTTTACAAAAACGGTACGTGATAGCTTGAAACTAATGACACTTTTATTACTAATATCATAGGTGGCCAATTCAGTGGTGCCACTTTCTTTTCGAAATTCTAACACAATGTCGAATTCAATATGGTGAAAGAAACTTCTTTCCCGAATTCAGTGCCATTTTGGGGAATGGAGTTTCAGTTACAGTCAAACAAAAAGAAAAGACATTAAAATTTTTATAATTTAAGAAAAACTACATGTATTGTGGTGCCCAAAAAATTGGTTACATGTAACTGAACTTTTGTGGATATTTAATCCAATTATCGTTAGCTTCAGCTTAAAACAATTAAAACTGTAGAAATGACAGAATTTTAATATTTAATTCGGTAAAAAAATTAATCTACTTGTTCGTTTCTTGAAGACCTTATGGACCCACAGCAAAAGCCACCAGTGGAGAAATGAACATCATTTTTCTTCGGACAACTTCTGTCTTTTCCTTGCAGTTTCTAGTAGCAGAATTAATCTGCAATATTGCAAAGAACAAAATTATCAATGTTTATGTTATTGACTAACAAAAGTACCCACCTCTTTGAGCAAGGCATACCCGACACCTTGGAACTGAGTTGGTTGCGGATCTGATGCCTTCAGGTTTATCTTCGATCTCCCCCGGTGTAGCTACTATCTTGGCAACCAGGTCTTCTTAGCTTGAAATGGCAGTCCGTCATAGACCCGACCTCTCATGTGGCCTCAGAGATAGAAGTCCAGTGGTGTCTGGTCAGTTCTTCTTCGCTTACAGCGTCAGTTCCGTCATAGAGTAGATCCTTCATCTGGCTCAAGTGATAGAAGTCCAGTGGCGTCAGGTCAGGTCTTCTTGGCTTGCTACGTTAGTCCCGTCGTAGAACAGACCCTTCATGTCACCCCAGAGATAGAAGTCCAGTGGCGTCAGGTCAGGAGAAGGCAGTGGCCATGTGACTGGTCCACCTCTCTGAATCCACCTGAAATAATTGAAATGTATCACCTTATTAATTCGTAAAAAAAACGAATTAAAATCTAAATTTTCTTGAGAAATGTTGCTCATCGATTTGGGAAAATCGCATTTAAGTAGGTTCTGATAAGGCCACAAAGTGCGAGGGCGCAAATCATCTAAATACTCTGGAAGCTGATGCTGCAGGAATCCCAAATACGACTGCTCATTTAGTGTAGCTGTGAGTATGTAGGGGCCGATCAGGTATTCGTCAACTAGAAAAGCTCATAAGTTTACCGTAATGCGCTGTTGAGCGCCGTGATGGATTATGGGGATTTTCCTCAGCTCATTCGTACTGGCTTCTAAGGTTCACAAAGCCACCTGTGCGGAATGTGGCTTCATCCGTCCACAGGATTGTTTGTTGATAATCCCTTACTCCACGCCGCCGAACCCTCATGAAGTTACCGAACGTGACTCGGTGAGTCTTTTGTAAATAATAAGGGTACAACAATTGCTCTCTTAAAACATTTCAAACACCTGTTTTATTACAGTTTATTGCTTTGGCAATAGCGCCGGTACTCGTTTTCGAGTTCTCTTCAATCTTGTGAAGTACGGCTTCCGTGAAATTCAAAGGCGCGCCTTCAGCCCTATCATGCCTCTGTTCTGGCATCACCGATCCAGTGCGAAGAAGGTGTTGATGAACTCCGTTGAAAACCCTTCCACTAGGGTTCCCTGGTTGTGGATATTTAATAAAGCAATGAAGCATAAAGCAATGAAACCTACTACGAGTAAAACAAATCAAATTGGGAAATATTAACTCTATGAAAATGTAAACTTTCACCACTATTACGTATTATAAAATTTATTTTGTTATTTGTATTTTATATAAATTTAAATGTTTCGATAACAATTACAGATAACGTCCTTAGTAAGTGGCAAAATCTTTAAGAAATTACTGGAGATGTTATAATAAATTTGTGAAATATGAAAACTCGTTTTCATATTTTTCATATTTCACATCTCAAGTAATTTCCTAAAGATTTCACCACTTACTAAGGACGACCACAATATTGTAATTGAAACATTTAAATTTATATAAAGGATGTATAAATAAATACATACACCATTAAACCCAAAAGCTAAGTATTTTATGATAAAGTCTAGCAGAACAGTAACAGTGCCTACTTTGCCTACATAATTCCTTACAATCTAGCAGCTTGTCGACAATTTCCATCTGCCAATCCATAGACAAAATGTATGTCAACGTACTCTTCTTTAGAAAAATTCATATAAACCTAAGTTTCTGATTAAATCAATATTAAACACCTGCAAATCTGGAGAGATTATTATTCTCTCATTTGAAACAAATGATTCAACAAACCATACGACTCGATTAATTTTTTTTTACCGAACTAAATATTATAATTCTGCCATTTCTTCAGTTTTAATTATTTTATGCTGAAATTTGGTGTTATTGCTACCGATTAATTATACACAAAATCTCAGCTAAGTGCTCAAGGAGGTGGGTGCATATTCGAGAGTAAGATGACCAGAACGATCCCCCGTTATAACACCTGTTAACTTGTTTCTCTGGGAGTATGTCAAAAATTATATTTACCGACACAATATTGAAAGTGACAATCAATTGCGGACTTTAGTTCTCGAAGCATTTGAAAGTATTACCCCTCAGATGCTTCAAAACGTTAGGAATTCAACTGTAAGACGATGTTACCTGTGTTTGGAAAATAATGGAGAACTTTTTGAAAGTAGTAATACAAGGCCGATCCTAATCCAAAAAGTCACTAAAAAAGGCACTAGATTTGAAAAAAAGTCACTAGAAAAATTACTAGATTTGCAAGGTCACATTGGGGGCGGTCAGATGATAGCTGGTTCGCGTCCTCGCTAAAATATGGTTGTGTCATAGCTAAAAATAGTCGGTACATATCTGCAGTAAAAGGTGGTCGCGTCAGCTAAAAATAGTCGGTTCGCATGTTAGTTAAAAATTATAGTGACAGCACCATCATTAAAAATAGCTGATGCGAGTCATCATTAAAAAATAGTAGGTGATCAACAACATCTGTGGTTTGAATCTCTCCTATGCAAATATGCCACAAAAGTAAGTAACCAGATATGTGTGGTTCGTGTCTGTGCTATACACACATCTGGTTCGCGTCCTCGCTAAAATAGTGTAATCCGTAGTGAGTGCTGTGTAAAACATGTGGATGGCATACGCTCAAGAGCAATGGACTAAAGCAACCGACCTGATAACAGCGGTGGAACGCTTGAAGCATGAATTTTCGGCATTAGTGTTCGATGATCAACATGAGGCTGTTTACGGGCGAGGTGATTATAGTGAAGAGGATTGTAACATCCTAGCGAAAAATTATGAAACAGAGTAACAATATGTGAAAAGTTTTTAAATTTAAAGAAAATATGTGAAAAATGTTTTGTAGAACTAAAAGCTGAGCAATTGCATCAGTTTTGCTACGATATAAAAAAATGGACAACGTCTCCTGATAGTAGCAGTTATTCATCATCAGATGCAGGTTAGCCTACTGAATCGTGATGCAGTAATATATGTAAATTCCGGTGTCAACTCAAAATTCAAAAGCGTTCTCGAATCAATAAAGATGGATCTACATCCATTGAATTGTAGCACTTTTTGTAAATCCTTCAAGAACGTAAAAGACTTGGAGGTGGGTGCATAATATACCGTGATTGATACTAATACTATTGACACGAAGTATGGTAAACATATTAACATTGAAACCGAGAACTTTAAGTGTATACTTCCCTTACGATTTTATGAATACTTCAAAAAATAAGATCGCATTGAAAAGTTTAAACAATATCTGGCCGAGAAAGGCGTGTACATCACCAGCGCCGGAACTATAGGAAAGACAACTAATTTAACATTTCTGTGTATATATATATATATATATATATATATATATATATATATATATATATATATATATATATATGTATAGCTGTTTGGAAAAAAATTATATATTGTTTATTGCAAAAAAATGTCCTTTATTTCTTGATTAAATGAAGAGTAGGTACATGATAATGAAGAGAGTTGTTATTGATGAGACTAAAAAAATGTAGCGTGTAATATGGTAGTGCGTGACTTTACTTATCGTAATGCAAGAAGAGGGTTGTGGGAAAGTTTGGCGCTGGATAGATTACGTTTCCGTCTTAAAATAAAACAATTGGAATACATTTTATCACCCGTACTACAAGAGCAACATTGTGTTGAGGTATATCATGATGGATTCCGAGAACTGTTCTCTCCCCTATCATCATAATAATGTTATGAAGTGGGGAAAACGATATGTAATAATAATAGTAAAATATATGTTTGCGGTTACAAATTCATCAGTTGTTGTCGTCAACGCCAGTTCACTCGAATGAATTTGAAAAGATTCTACATGGATAGCAAGAATAGCTGTAATAACTTCTTCACATGTTGGTGTTGGTATTGTAATGATGGGGACAGTTCTACCACAGCAGCTACATCTACCGGGTGCTCTCCCCGAACTGAAACTGTGCCTACCTACCGATGAAAGTTTAATTGATTGTAGATAATATGATTTATTCGAGGTCAATTCTTCAAAGAATATACTGAAATTGGATACAGTACGCACCTACATCTTGCGTCAGTTATACGAATCCTATGTACAGACGGGCTCCTCGTTATGAAAAGAGAAGATTGGGATATGCTACTCAAGTGGCAAACATTTCTGGAAATGAAGTTTTTTGTTCACAAGAGACTGAAAACCACATTCAATGGTCAAATATCAACGAGGAGATGGACATTGAATACGAGCGAAGTTCGAAATTGCTTGGTAGCAATTTTACTATTTGTTATAATTGGGAAGTAGTGAAAGGTGCATCATCATCAGAAAGACTATAAAAGGCATAACAAATCAGCTCTAAACAGGTCAAGAAACAGATCAAAAATCGGAATCCGTTTTCCAAAAACAAGTCAGAAACAGCTCAAAACAGGTCAAAACCGGTACCCCGTTTTTCAAAAACAGATAAAAAATATAGGAAACCGGTACCCGTTTGCCAAAACAGGTATTCGTTTTCCCAGAGGCAAGTGGTCGCTTTCCGGTGAAGAAAATGCACGTTCATCCTTTGTTTTGGTTAGTATAGGTACTGTTTATATATAAGATAGAAAAAGAATAATGAATCTTTCATGCAAAATGTGTACAATGTGTGTTGCATACGTGTAGAACTTACGGTTGACTATATCACATAAAGAAGAGAGAACGTAGGAAAAAATATAGATAGTACGCGCACGATTTAAGGAGCTGAATTCTTCTTTTACAAACTTCCAAACTTCCATTAACTTTAATAATAAAAAACTATAATAAATTTGAATTTCTCTTAATTAATTAATAAAATAAGGTAATGTGAATGAAACCACTAAAATAATTTAATTGATTCAAATTAACAGTATTAAGCAGTCATCTTTTTAATGTAAATAAATAAGTCATACGCTAATCAGAATAAAACGTGTAATAATCAATTAATGATAATTGAAATAGAATAAATTAGTTAAATTATTTAGAGTCATATGCTATTCAAAAAACAATGGAGATGTAATATCCTTATTAAGCGCTGAAGTAATTCAGCAAAAAAAGTAAAGGTATGCATCTTATTAAAAAAAATTAAATTCAAACTTGGTTAGTATAGGTACTGTATTGGTTGAGAATAATTAGTATTTTATGCAAAATGTATGCAATGTGTGTTGTATACGTGTAAGACTTACAGTTGACTAGATCACACAAAGAATAGAGAACGCATTCCGATTGAAGGAGCTGAATAGAACACGCTAAGAGCAACAAAGAAAAACATTTTGTCATCTGTATACCTTTAAAACGCATATTCCGAAGTATGGAAGATTATTGACAAGTTATCTTAAATATGCGACAGGAATTGGTCTTAATACGTTCGAAAAGCGATTGTTATTGCTATATGGGCACCGCAAACGATGCTAAAATAATCCTAAACAAAATTCAATAGAAGATTTCGCATGTGATGCTAAGCGACAGTGCCAAACTAAATCTGCTCCAACAAATAAATAAAAATACATCCATTACAATTCCGTTTCGTCAATGGGAAGTATACAAACTGCCAGCTTTAAAACAGGCACAGTCGAACATATGGCCAATTAAAACTTCCACTCAATTGGAGAAGCCTCCATGGGCAATTGTGGCTTTTCAAAAGGGGAAAAAGTTTTCAACGACGTAAAGAGCGGCAGATTGCGATAATGTGAATATTCGCAATCTAAAGTTACACATTAACTCAGAAAGTTACCCATACGAAGCGATGCACCTTGATTTCCATGCCACGAAGTACATAACGGCCTACCAAAAACTATTTAAATTTTCGAAGATACTATTACACCACCAGCAATCATGAACATTAAGATGCATTGTTTGACTATTCGTAATTCAAGAAATAGAAGCGTTGGAGGCGTTTGAAGCTGGTGTCGTTGTCTATTGCCTTATGCTATATGATACCATGGTGCAATACAATCCTCTGACGGGAGAAGTGAAGAAACTATAATATGTTATAACAATTTCTTGTAATACAAGATTTATAAAATAAAGAATTATATTGACAAGTTGTGTAGTTTTATTTTGGATAGACACGCATCAACAACATGAGAGTAGTGGTTCAAACTCAAAAACTACCTATTGGAAATCTCGATCATTTGAGCCGAGGTGCAAATAGGAGACAAAACGGCAAGGAAAGTTACTTCCAAAACGGCGTATGTGGTATAATCTGTGGTCCTTCCAATTGTGGGAAAACAAACGCTATGCTCGGCCTTCTAACAGAACCGAACAGTCTTCGTTTCAAACACGTCTACTCGAAATCGTTGAATCAGGAAAAATATCGACTCTTGGGGAAATTTTAGATCCCATGAAAGATATCGGTTATTATTGCTTCAGCGATAATGGTGATATTATGGAACCGAGCGAGGCAAAATTCAATTCGGTTTGTATATGGGATTATATCGCTTGCGAAAAACAAGATCATATTAGGGTGTACTTTTCAATGGGACGTAATAATAACATTGACTGTTTTTACTTGAGTCAAACCTATACTAAAATTCCCAAACAGCTGGTTAGAGACAACGCCAATTTGATAGCGCTCTTCCAACAGGATGATTTGAATTTTTGACACATTTGTGAAGACCATGTCGCCCCAATAATAAGCATGCAATTGTTTCGAGAGATGTGCTCGAAAAGCTGGCGAAATCGATATGGATTCATGGTGATAAATAAGGATGCGGATTTAGGAATGACTTCGATCAGTATATAATGCCGTAGTAATATTACTCAAATGTCATTTGGAAACAAACAGCGCACAAGTAAAGAGCTCCCCGTTTAAACAGAATATAAAGCAGACCTGTTTAAAACAGACCCCCTTTTAAAACAGACCTCGTTTAGAACAGGCCCCGTTTAAAACAAACCCCGTTTAAATCAGACCTGTTTATCTGTTTACCTCTTATTTCTTACCTTTTACCGATGGATAAAAGATTAGGTTTGACGAAACATATAATTCAAGTTCGTAAAGCTATACAGCAAAAATATGCTCATCTTAAGGAGGATCCATTTCATTAAAGCTTACAAACCACTCATTGAACCACTCACAAACATCGAAAAGAAAATCACTAGTAAAGATCGAACGAAAGACGGAACCGGAGGAGGAGGAGGTATTCGTAACACCGTCACAAAAACGTCATTCGTCCCCTACCAAAATCAAAAGGTGACCGATTCAGCAGTATAGCATCACTCCATCAATACCTTATCATTTGCGAGGAATTAACAAATGAAGATTATCTTCATTAAGTGGTAGTAATTATGTTAGTCCATTCGCTTGACTTTAGTATTTTCAAAGAAATTCTCTGCGCCAAGAGACGCCATTGTTCCTCGAGACCAATGTGATAGAAGATATTGCACCCCAAGTGGAAGAAGAACATGTAGCGACTACGGCCGATTCTATTTAACTCAATACCTCTGAATCGAGAGAATTTCTGAAACAATACGATACATTGCCACGAATATACGTAGAGCGCATGCTAAGCGATGCATCGAATGCAATTGATAACACTTATAGAGTTCTTTACGACATTTCCACCGATACGTGGGCAATTGGTAAGACAAGACACCAGTAAAGATAAATGGAAAGGATTTGGTTATTAAGGGAGTTCGATACAGTGATACGAGCTATGACCTAATAATCATCAATCAAACAAACAAATGACTAATAACTAGCAAAGACGAAGCCGACTATACACAGATCTTGATTGCAACTAATGCAGCTCGTCGCGATAACAACCCGGATGCAAAATTGAAAGGTACACGTACCAAAAAATATACAGGGATAACTAAACCCTTACTGAAGAAGGCGGAGGTGAAGGAGAAAAAGGGGGGCGAAGTTACAGTATTCAAATAAATTGGGCGACTGGTTGAATACAAATACTGGAACAACGTGCATGAATTGATTCAAGATTTGGATGTCCTATGGGCGGAAAGAATGGCCGGCAATACTGGATTCGTCAACGATATCATATCAATCGTGGAATAACTATATGTAGATGGGTATATTGAGAAACCCTCCAGACAATTGTTTTAGTAAACTATAGTTTGCACAACGATGGACAAGTTTGGACGCTCAATTCCATAAACTGCTAAAAACGCAATTCTCCATTACCGATGATAAGTTCAATGTAGAAAACAAGCGTTTAAGTAATGTAGTCGATTCCATAGGACGTCAAGATGCGCTAATCTCACAGCACTATCAACTGATGAGGTTCCATTTAAATGGGAACCGCTTAAGACAGGTGGGCGATCCTCAAGAAAACACCGATGCCACAAATAAAGACTATCTCGAGTTTTCGTTCCAGTTAGTGAAGTCGCTTATAGATGGTGTCCGTAATTATGTTGAGGTAGTAGAGACTGGCTTGAATGCAACTAAAGAAACTTTAAGTAAATTGATAGAGGATGGAACAAGTGGTGAACGAGTTGCATAAACCGGCACGCAAAGAATCTCCC
This sequence comes from Vesta saturnalis, assembly GCA_036346205.1. Lineage (NCBI taxonomy): Eukaryota > Metazoa > Arthropoda > Insecta > Coleoptera > Lampyridae > Vesta > Vesta saturnalis. The sequence continues at coordinate 199,799 of JARFJB010001262.1, forward strand.
ACGTAGACGCACTGTTATTAAAGAATTAGATAATCTATGGCAAGCCGATTTAGCTGAATTTGTACCTTACGCCAAACAGAATAAAGGCTACAAATGCAGGCTGGTAGTTATCGACTGTTTTTCTAAATACTTATGGGCGAGAGGATTGAAGACGAAGACGGGCGCAGACGCGACAAAAGCTATACAAACCATTTTTAAAGAACGGACGCCTAAGAAACTGCAAACAGAAGCTGGAAAAGTTCTACATTTCGATGAACTGATGATGAAACATAACATTAATCACCACTCCACCTACAGCACCAAAAAGGCTAGCATAGCAGAAAGAGTGATTAGGACCATCAAGAATACACTGTACAAAAAATTGGGCTGCGTGGAAAATACGTATCGGTTGGATGACTTCTCGAGGGAGTAACGACAGAACACAATAATCATACACATCGAACGATCGGAATGAAACCCAGCGTAGTAAATGCTAACGCAACGCTTAATGTATATTCGAATCTCAAAATCATTAATAAAAACGATAGATTCATGGTGGGCGACGTCAATCGACGTAAGAAGAATAAAGTGTACGTAAAATTGTTGTGATTAAACGAATAGTCGTGGATCGATGATGACAATGTAGTTACAATAATATGGTTATAAGCATATTATTGTAACTACTTAACTATACATAAAAACTAAGCATACGGTTATATCGTGTTTTATTTCATCTCGCCACACAAAGGTTTTTTTAACAATACCTTTCTTTACATGCATTCTTGAGACTAAAGATAACGTCTTTTGGTATTCGCTCAGTTCGGTGGATGGCCAAAATGCGTTGTCCGGACCGTTGGTCCATCCAAGGAACGCATTTGGATTTTGAACACCTTTGCGGGTATTCTCTAGTAACCATTCGTGCGCCCGTTTATGACGAAGATCATCGGACGGTCTAAAAAGGTACTTGATACGCGGCTCCTTGCATATATTCCAAAGAATTTCCAGAGCCTTGGAGTTGGTATATTCGATGGCCGTACAAATAGAGTCGTTCATAACCACCGACAAATTCTTATAATTACCTAAGATACTGTGAACATTCGGCTTACTTAAATCAAGTATATACATTTTGGCGTGTGGCTGTAAGGCAAATGATTCAAGTTGAGTAGCAGTTATACATTCGCTATTTACAATCTTACACATATTTGCAACTTTCTTCATTAAATTATCCAGTTCACCTTTTTATTGGACAGCAATGTAATTTTATTCTCGCACCCATTTTCCGTTTTGATGCACCAGTTGAAGCACTCGTCCGGTAGAACAATGTTGTAACAGAGTTTGCTGTTATAACTCTTTTGTCATCGTAGGCACTGAGAACAATTATTTTGTTCTGCTTGATCGTATACCTTATCAAAATTTGGTTGTTGAACCAAGCTTAGCGGTTGCATGGGAATTACCTTAGTAACAATTGAATTGACCGAATTTGCAATGTTCCATAACTGATTGATAAACCACGTAATGCAATCTGCCCCTCTATAGCAGAAACATTTTGATAATGAATTATCGTAAGAGCACTTGATGTAAAATGCAATAGTGAAAGGTTTTGAAACAATTTTTTGTTTGCATCACCAACATCTGGAGAATTGGAACATGTTTCTAAAATACTCTCAATATCTGCGTAAATAGCAAAAATCATGAATGGCATTACATGCTTTTTTACTATGCAGTGTAAATTTACGGATAGACGGTTTAATTTTTAAAATTTTGTTATATCTGTTAATTTAATGGGAAATTTAATCATGCCACGGTTCAATACCTCATCGAAATGGGGATAGCTTCCTATTCTATCGGAGTTTTTGTTTGCAGGATACAAAGCGGTGACCACCGACCAAAGAAAACAAAATCGCGTCAGCACCACCATCATAGTTACCTAACTTGTAAATTTTTACACAGTAATGGAAACTAGCAGCAGTCTTCACATCCTCTGGGGTCGTTGCCCCACCAACATGTACAGTACGTTAAGAATTAATGGCTCGAAAAAATTTAACTTGTCATTTCTGAAAAGGGCAATGAATATCTTTTATAACAAAAGTGTGTATGATGTGTGCGCACATAGAATGGGGAGTGAACCAGTACAACAATAATTTGTATAATATTAAAATTAGTGAATTAATAATGGTAATTAGAAGTACTAAAGTAATGTGTGATAACAAGAGCGTGATATCAGTTACTAGTTTCCCCCAATAATATCAATGTGTAATAAAAAATCGAATTCAAATGTATAATGTGTGCTGCACATTTGTAGTACTTACCTAAATTTCTTTCCACTTTTTAATTTGCGCTTGCGCTTGCGCGCTTGTGCGCGTGTGCGTGTGTGCGTGTGCCCGTGTGTGCGTGTGTGCGTATGTTCGTGCGTGTGTACGTGCGTGTGTGCGTGCATGCGTGCGTTCGTGCGTGAGTGCGAGCGAGCGTGCGTGCGTGCGTGCGTGGGTGTGTGTGTAAGAATCATAACATAGAAAATTAATCAATACATGACTTGTAATAGAAAAAAATATTTGAATTAAATGTCATATGCTCTTGAAGAGGAACAATAGTAATAATTTTCTTAAGCACTGAAATAATGAAGGTTAGGGAAATAAAAGAAAACACACGTAAAACTATTAAATATTAAAAAGAGAAAAAAAAATAGGAGTAATTAGGTCGTAATGTAAAACAAAAAAAATCAGTTCAATTAAAATAATTATTTATATAGATATACCTTGATCAACCACATCGTCATATCTATGTCATCATCCACGAATGAATGACATTTATTTAATATGTTAACCACGAGACGGGGTCCTGGTAATTGGGGTTCCGTCCCCATGTATAAAAATGATTTCGTACTAAACCAAAAATTATTTAAAACTGAAACATAACAAAAATTACTCACTTCAGGATATTTATGTTGAAGATATCGAATAATGAGATCATCTGAAAATTGAAGTTAAAAAACATAATTTACGTATAATATTCTACTTTAGCTCTTCCTTTCTTTTGAAGTGTAATTCAACTGAAGCTGTAATAAAGACGTTCAGTTTCAATAACATTTGTACAAATTTTTTTTCTTACTAGCCATTATTTTTAGAAAATTTAATTAACAACAAAGTTTGCAAAAGTATAGCAGCTTGTATGTCTGTAATATGATATTATAATGTAAGATGAACAACATTATAATATAAATTTTTCATATGTGTATGCGTAAATAAAATTATATTATAAGTAACTGTAAAAGACGTACGTGCATGTAAATAAAAAGAGACATAAAAGAAACCAGCGAGGACGTGCTCTAGCTTAGGGTTAGGCGGGGGTAGATGGGGAGGGACTCATATAAGTCCTAAAAAAGACGCGCTCTTCTATTTTTAAATTTTGCCCATAGTTCCAAATCGAAATTAATATTTTTGAAAACTTGATTGCGAAGCGGCACTTCATCTATTGCATTTTTTAATTTGTCAATAGTATGAAAAATAGTCCTAAAATTGACCTATTCAATTTTGAAACGATAAACTGCACTTAAAACGCGATTTATTTTTTGCTTTACTTACGTATACTCATAAGAAACACAACTTACTGAACGATTCAACAATTTTATAGATTCGCACCACAAATTTTTGAATTATGACGCGACGTAAAATGTATGTGCAATATAATGTAAAATCACATTAATGAATATATTTACTTCAAGAGAAAGGAATGTTTTTGTATGTAGTGCGTTTTCCAAATCTCATATAAACCGTATTCGTCATTACCTTTTTGGAAGTTTTACCCTTTTATTACTACATTTCTTATAATTTTGGTGTAACCATTAATTAACATAACACTGTTCTACTTTTGGAGCGTAATATTTTAGATTAAATCAAATTACAAAATTTACAAATCAGGGCAAACAATATTACAACAGTTCACAAGAATAAAGAACAATTTTTTCTAAAATAAGGTGTACTGTAAACTATACATTCTTAAGTAGTTAAAATCTATTTGAATTTTACTAAAAGATCATAAGTTTTTAACTTTTGATTTTAGTTCTGTCAGTGTAACAGGAAACATCAATTTTACAATAATACATCAGTACAATCTTGCTTTTTTCAGCATCCGCTGCACTTCATACACCTCCAAGCCATATTTTAACTTCATTATTTTGGGTATTAGGTCTTCTATTTGTTCCCCTTCTGAAGACCTTTTACAAATTGCTCCTGATGCAAACTGCTGTGTAGAGTTCTTCATTATTATATTGTATTTCTGCAGACATTAACTTTAATGAAACCTACATCTGTTTAAAGGCCAGTTTATATACCCACTTGTTATAAACCTCACATCTAGTTACTTTTCTAGTTACGTGTGTCTAGCATAGATAAGAACCACACATGTTTGTTCACCTACTATTTTTTAATGATACTTGCATCGGCTATTTTTAATGATTGTGCTGTCATTATAATTTTTAGCTAAGACGCGAACCGACTATTTTTAGCTGTGACGCGACCACCTTTTACTGCTGACATGCACCGACTATCTTTAGCTATGATACAACCACATTTTAGCGAGGACGCGAACCAGTTATCGTCTGACCGCCCTCCAAGGTGACCTTGCAAATCTCGTGACTAGAGTGACTTTTCTCAAATCTAGTGACTTTTTGGGTTAGGATCGTCCTTGTATTACTACTACACTACACAACTATTATAATACTTATAAGTAAGTAATTCTTACTTTAATTTACACTCAAAACAAACTGAATCAGTGGTTTTTCCTTTTACCGTCAATTTGACTGTTGATATTAACTTCTAATATTAAGAAGCTTTATTATGGTGTGTGTAATAGAAAAGTTACTAGATCAAATTCTTGAAAATGCGTGCCTGTATTCAAAAAATTTCGTGATGATGGTGTCTGTAAAAGGTTCAAAATGCGATCAGACCATCAAATGTAAAACATTGCTGAATTTGTAATAAAAAACCTTTTAAAATCAGTTTTCAATATACCAGGACCGTATTTAATAGAAATAAGTTGATAATGGCTACAAAAATAGGAAACGGCCGATTCAAAAATTGATTAAGCCATGTTAAAGCCCATAACAAGTTTCCATGAAGAAGTGTTTGCATTTTTGCTTTAACATTTATAACGCCAGAAAAAAATAAAATAGAAATTTAAAAATTTAAAATTTTTTTCAAATATCTCAAAAACAAAACATCATACCACCGATTTTTTGTGTCATTTTATTGGTCCCCTAATTACACAACTTTTTTCCATTTAACCGGGGTTGCATCTATTACCATTTCCTAGATCCCCATAGTGAGAATCCTTATCTTGGACACAGTGTATATACATATATACAGACAAGTTAATAGTCAGTAATCATTTCTATTGTACGTTATCAATGTATCGTCGATAAATAAATCACGACAAGAGACCACCCTGTTGTATATTGCTAGTCATTTGGTTATTACACACCACAGAATTGGGGGGGGGGCGGAAGTTGGCATCATTTTACATGAACTCGAAGGTAGATATGATCCAGATTGGTAAATAAATCAAACTGATTTCGGTCAATCATATGATTTAATGGTTTTATATAGAATAATTGCTGCAACACATATCTGCGAGCCTATTAATTCACAACCACCAACAGCCGAACATGTTTAGTTAGTATTCTACGTTTATCATATAATACACCCAAAAAGTTTAACTTAAACACCATGAAGAGACTTTATTCTATAAACCCCTATTATGAAGAGGAATTACGGAAGTTGAATATTACAGGGGCATTAAGGAGCTGTCAATAAATTTATAGAGTTTAGTTACAGACGTTTAGTTCACTTAATAAACAAATAAAAAATTATCTTTTGTTATTTAAGGGTTATAATTAATTATTTTGTAATACAAAAACTGTAACTAATACAATTATGAGAAGTTATGCTGAAAGTAAGAGTTGTTAACACAATGATTTTATGAGAATTTGAATATTTCCTTGTATATTTATATATACATGTGTGTGTGTGTGTGTGTGTGTGTGTGTGTGTGTGTGTGTGTGTGTGTGTGTCTGTGTCTGTGTCTGTGTCTGTGTCTGTGTCTGTGTCTGTGTCCTGTGTCGTGTCTGTGTCTGTGTCTGTGTCTGTGTCTGTGTCTGTGTCTGTGTCTGTGCCTGTGTCTGTGTCTGCGTCTGCGTCTGCGTCTGCGTCTGCGTCTGCGTCTGCGTCTGCGTCTGCGTCTGCGTCTGCGTCTGCGTCTGCGTCTGCGTCTGCGTCTGCGTCTGCGTCTGCGTCTGCGTCTGCGTCTGCGTCTGCGTCTGCGTCTGCGTCTGCGTCTGCGTCTGCGTCTGCGTCTGCGTCTGCGTCTGCGTCTGCGTCTGCGTCTGCGTCTGCGTCTGCGTCTGCGTCTGCGTCTGCGTCTGCGTCTGCGTCTGCGTCTGCGTCTGCGTCTGCGTCTGCGTCTGCGTCTGCGTCTGCGTCTGCGTCTGCGTCTGCGTCTGCGTCTGCGTCTGCGTCTGCGTCTGCGTCTGCGTCTGCGTCTGCGTCTGCGTCTGCGTCTGCGTCTGCGTCTGCGTCTGCGTCTGCGTCTGCGTCTGCGTCTGCGTCTGCGTCTGCGTCTGCGTCTGCGTCTGCGTCTGCGTCTGCGCCTGCGCCTGCGTCTGCGTCTGCGTCTGCGTCTGCGTCTGCGTCTGCGTCTGCGTCTGCGTCTGTCTCTGTCTCTGTCTCTGTCTCTGTCTCTGTCTCTGTCTCTGTCTCTGTCTCTGAGTCTGTGTCTGTGTCTGTGTCTGTGTCTGTCTGTGTCTGTGTCTGTGTCTGTGTCTGTCTGTCTGTGTCTGTGTCTGTGTCTGTGTCTGTGTCTGTGTCTGTGTCTGTGTCTGTGTCTGTGTCTGTGTCTGTGTCTGTGTCTGTGTCTGTGTCTGTGTCTGTGTCTGTGTCTGTGTCTGTGTCTGTGTCTGTGTCTGTGTCTGTGTCTTGTGTCTGTGTCTGTGTCTGTGTCTGTGTCTGTGTCTGTGTCTGTGTCTGTGTCTGTGTCTGTCTGTGTCTGTGTCTGTGTCTGTGTCTGTGTCTGTGTCTGTGTCTGTGTCTGTGTCTGTGTCTGTCTGTGTCTGTGCCTGTGCCTGTGCTGTGTGTCTTGTGTCTGTGTCTGTGTCTGTGTCTGTGTCTGTGTCTGTGTCTGTGTCTGTGTCTGTGTCTGTGTCTGTGTCTGTGTCTGTGTCTGTGTCTGTGTCTGTGTCTGTGTCTGTGTCTGTGTCTGTGTCTGTGTCTGTGTCTGTGTCTGTGTCTGTGTCTGTGTCTGTGTCTGTGTCTGTGTCTGTGTCTGTGTCTGTGTCTGTGTCTGTGTCTGTGTCTGTGTCTGTGTCTGTGTCTGTGTCTGTGTCTGTGTCTGTGTCTGTGTCTGTGTCTGTATCTGTCTCTGTCTCTGTCTCTGTCTCTGTGCCTGTGCCTGTGCCTGTGCCTGTGCCTGTGCCTGTGCCTGTGCCTGTGCCTGTGCCTGCGCCTGCGTCTGCGTCTGCGTCTGCGTCTGCGTCTGCGTCTGCGTCTGCGTCTGCGTCTGCGTCTGCGTCTGCGTCTGCGTCTGCGTCTGCGTCTGCGTCTGCGTCTGCGTCTGCGTCTGCGTCTGCGTCTGCGTCTGCGTCTGCGTCTGCGTCTGCGTCTGCGTCTGCGTCTGCGTCTGCGTCTGCGTCTGCGTCTGCGTCTGCGTCTGCGTCTGCGTCTGCGTCTGCGTCTGCGTTGCGTCTGCGTCTGCGTCTGCGTCTGCGTCTGCGTCTGCGTCTGCGTCTGCGTCTGCGTCTGCGTCTGCGTCTGCGTCTGCGTCTGCGTCTGCGTCTGCGTCTGCGTCTGCGTCTGCGTCTGCGTCTGCGTCTGCGTCTGCGTCTGCGCCTGCGCCTGCGCTTGCGCCTGCGTCTGCGTCTGCGTCTGCGTCTGCGTCTGCGTCTGCGTCTGCGTCTGCGTCTGCGTCTGCGTCTGCGTCTGCGTCTGCGTCTGCGTCTGCGTCTGCGTCTGTCTGTGTCTGTGTCTGAGTCTGAGTCTGAGTCTGAGTCTGAGTCTGAGTCTGAGTCTGAGTCTGAGTCTGAGTCTGAGTCTGAGTCTGAGTCTGTGTCTGTGTCTGTGTCTGTGTCTGTGTCTGTGTCTGTGTCTGTGTCTGTGTCTGTGTCTGTGTCTGTGTCTGTGTCTGTGTCTGTGTCTGTGTCTGTGTCTGTGTCTGTGTCTGTGTCTGTGTCTGTGTCTGTGTCTGTGTCTGTGTCTGTGTCTGTGTCTGTGTCTGTGTCTGTGTCTGTGTCTGGGTCTGGGTCTGGGTCTGCGTCTGCGTCTGCGTCTGCGTCTGCGTCTGCGTCTGCGTCTGCGTCTGCGTCTGCGTCTGCGTCTGCGTCTGCGTCTGCGTCTGCGTCTGCGTCTGCGTCTGCGTCTGCGTCTGCGTCTGCGTCTGCGTCTGCGTCTGCGTCTGCGTCTGCGTCTGCGTCTGCGTCTGCGTCTGCGTCTGCGTCTGCGTCTGCGTCTGCGTCTGCGTCTGCGTCTGCGTCTGCGTCTGCGTCTGCGTCTGCGTCTGCGTCTGCGTCTGCGTCTGCGTCTGCGTCTGCGTCTGCGTCTGCGGTCTGCGTCTGCGTCTGCGTCTGCGTCTGCGTCTGCGTCTGCGTCTGCGTCTGCGTCTGCGTCTGCGCATGCGTCTGCGTCTGCGTCTGCGTCTGCCTGCGTCTGCGTCTGCGTCTGCGTCTGCGTCTGCCCTGTCTCTGTCTCTGTCTCTGTCTCTGTCTCTGTCTCTGTCTCTGTCTCTGTCTCTGTCTCTGTCTCTGTCTCTGTCTCTGGTCTTGTCTGGTCTGTGTCTGTGTCTGTGTCTGTTTCTGTCTGTCTGTGTCTGTCTGTGTCTGTGTCTGTGTCTGTGTCTGTGTCTGTGTCTGTGTCTGTGTCTGTGTTTGTGTCTGTGTCTGTGTCTGTGTCTGTGTCTGTGTCTGTGTCTGTGCCTGTGTCTGTGTCTGTAGCTGTCTGTGTCTGTGTTGTGTCTGTGTCTGTGTCTGTGTCTTGTCTGGTTCTTTCTTGTCTCTGTGTCTGTGTCTGTGCCTTGCCTGTGCCTGTGCCTTTGCCTGTGCCTGTGCCTGTGCCTGGCCTGGCCCTGCGTCTGCGTTCGTCTGCGTCTGCGTCTGCGTCTGCGTCGCGTCGCGTCCGCGTCCGTCGCGTCCCGTCCGCGTCCGCGTCGCGTCCGCGTCCGCGTCTGCGTCTGCGTCTGCGTCTGCGTCTGCGTCTGCGTCTGCGTCTGCGTCTGCGTCTGCGTCTGCGTCTGCGTCTGCGTCTGCGTCTGCGTCTGCGTTTCGTCTGCGTCTGCGTCTGCGTCTGCGTCTGCGTCTGCGTCTGCGTCTGCGTCTGCGTCTGCGTCTGCGTCTGCGTCTGCGTCTGCGTCTGCGTCTGCGTCTGCGTCTGCGTCTGCGCCTGCGTCTGCGTCTGCGTCTGCGCCTGCGTCTGTCTCTGCGTCTGCGTCTGCGCTGCGTCTGCTGTCTGCGTCTGCGTCTGCGTCTGCGTCTGCGTCTGCGTCTGCGTCTGCGTCTGTCTGCGTCTGCGTCTGCGTCTCGTCTGCGTCTGTCGTCTGCGTCTGCGTGTCTGTGTCTGGTCTGGTCTGTCTGTCTGTCTGTGTCTGTGTCTCGTGTCTGCTGTCTCGTGTCTCGTGTCTCGTGTCTCGTGTCCGTGTCCTGTCTGTGTCTGTGTCTGTGTCTGTGTCTGTGTCTGTGTCTGTGTCTGTGTCTGTGTCTGTGTCTGTGTCTGTGTCTGTGTCTGTGTCTGTGTCTGTGTCTGTCTGTGTCTGTGTCTGTGTCTGTGTCTGTGTCTGTGTCTGTGTCTGTGTCTGTGTCTGTGTCTGTGTCTGTGTCTGTGTCTGTGTCTGTGTCTGTGTCTGTGTCGTGTCTGTGTCTGTGTCTGTGTCTGTGTCTGTTCTGTGTCTGTGTCTGTGTCTGCTGTCTGTGCCTGTCTGTGTCTGTGCTGTGTCTGTGTCTGCTGCTCTGCGTCTGCGTCTGCGTCGTCTGCGTCTGCGTCTGTGTCTGTGTCTGCGTCTGTGTCGTGCGTCTCGTCGCGTCTGCGTCTGCGTCTGCGTCTGCGTCTGCGTCTGCGTCTGCGTCTGCGTCTGCGTCTGCGTCTGCGTCTGCGTCTGCGTCTGCGTCTGCGTCTGCGTCTGCGTCTGCGTCTGCGTCTGCGTCTGCGTCTGCGTCTGCGTCTGCGTCTGCGTCTGCGTCTGCGTCTGCGTCTGCGTCTGCGTCTGCGTCTGCGTCTGCGTCTGCGTTTTCGTCTGCGTCTGCGTCTGCGTCTGCGTCTGCGTCTGCGTCTGCGTCTGCGTCTGCGTCTGCGTCTGCGTCTGCGTCTGCGTCTGCGTCTGCGTCTGCGTCTGCGTCTGCGTCTGCGTCTTAGTCTGCGTCTGCGTCTGCGTCTGCGTCTGCGTCTGCGTCTGTGTCTGCGTCTGCGTCTGCGTCTGCGTGTTCGTCTGCGTCTGCGTCTGCGTCTGCGTCTGCGTCTGTGTCTGGCGTCTGCGTCTGCGTCTGCGTCTGCGTCTGTCTGTGTCTGGTCTGGTCTGGTCTGTGTCTGGTCTGGTCTGGTCTGTGTCTGTGTCTGGTCTGTGTCTGTGTCTGTGTCTGTGTCTGTGTCTGTGTCTGTGTCTGTGTCTGTGTCTGTGTCTGTCTGTGTCTGTGTCTGTGTCTGTGTCTGTGTCTGTCTGTGTCTGTGTCTGTGTCTGTGTCTGTGTCTGTCTGTGTCTGTGTCTGTGTCTGTGTCTGTGTCTGTGTCTGTGTCTGTGTCTGTGTCTGTGTCTGTGTCTGTCGTCTGTGTCTGTGTCTGGTCTGTGTCTGTGTCTGTGTCTGTCTGTGTCTGTGTCTGTGTCTTGTTGTGCTGTGTCTGTCTGTCGTGCTGTGCTGTGCCTGTTCCTGTGCCTTGTGTGCCTGTGCTGTGCCTGTGCCTGTGCCTGTGTCTGTGTCTGTCTGGTCTGGTCTGGTCTGGTCTGGTCTGGTCTGGTCTGGTCGGTCTTGTCGGTCGGTCGGTCGGTCGGCGTTCGGTCTGGTCTGCGGTTCTGGTCTGGTCTGGTCTGTGTCTGGTCTGGTCTGGTCTGGTCTTGCTCTGGTCTGGTCTGGTCTGCGTCTGCGTCTGCGTCTGCGTTCGTCTGCGTCTGCGTCTGCGTCTGCGTCTGCGTCTGCGTCTGCGTCTGCGTCTGCGTCTGCGTCTGCGTCTGCGTCTGCGTCTGCGTCTGCCTTGCGTCTGCGTCTGCGTCTGCGTCTGCGTCTGCGTCTGCGTCTGCGTCTGCGTCTGCGTCTGCGTCTGCGTCTGCGTCTGCGTCTGCGTCTGCGTCTGCGTCTGCGTCTGCGTCTGCGTCTGCGTCTGCGTCTGCGTCTGGTCTGCGTCTGCGTCTGCGTCTGCGTCTGCGTCTGCGTCTGCGTCTGCGTCTGGTCTGTGTCTGGTCTCGTCTGTCTCTGTCGTCTGTCGTCTGCTCTGTCTCTGTCTCTGTTCTGTCTCTGTCTCTGTCTCTGTCTCTGTCTCTGTCGTCTGTCTCTGGTCTGTGTCTGTGTCTGTGTCTGTGTCTGTGTCTGTCTGTGTCTGTGTCTGTGTCTGTGTCTGGTCCTGTCCTGTGTCTGTGTCCGTGTCTGTGTCTGTGTCTGTGTCTGTGTCTGCTGTCTGTGTCTGTGTCTGTGTCTGTGTCTGTGTGTGCTGTGTCTGTGTCTGTGTCTGTCTGTCCTGTGCTGTGTCTGTGTCTGTGTCTGTGTCTGTGTCTGTCTGTGTCTGTGTCTGTGTCTGTGCCTGTGTCTGTGCCTGTGTCTGTGTCTGTGTCTGTGTCTGTGTCTGTGTCTGTGTCGTGTCTGTGTCTGTGTCTGTGTCTGTGTCTGTGTCTGTGTCTGTGTCTGTGTCTGTGTCTGTGTCTGTGTCTGTGTCTGTGTCTGTGTCTGTGTCTGTGTCTGTGTCTGTGTCTGTGTCTGTGTCTGTGTCTGTGCTGTGCTGTGCCTGTGTCTCGTCTGCGTCTGCGTCTGCGTCTGCGTCTGCGTCTGCGTCTGCGTCTGCGTCTGCGTCTGCGTCTGCGTCTGCGTCTGCGTCTGCGTCTGCGTCTGCGTCTGCGTCTGCGTCTGCGTCTGCGTCTGCGTCTGCGTCTGCGTCTGCGTCTGCGTCTGCGTCTGCGTCTGCGTCTGCGTCTGCGTCTGCGTCTGCGTCTGCGTCTGCGTCTGCGTCTGCGTCTGCGTCTGCGTCTGCGTCTGCGTCTGCGTCTGCGTCTGCGTCGCGCTCGCTGCGTCTGCGTCTGCGCCTGCGTCTGCGTCTGCGTCTGCGTCTGGCGTCTGCGTCTGCGTCTGCGTCTGCGTCTGCGTCTGCGTCTGCGTCTGCGTCTGCGTCTGCGTCTGCGTCGTCTGTGTCTGGTCTGGTCTGGTCTGGTCTGTCTAGTCTGTGTCTGGTCTGTGTCTGTGTCTGGTCTGTGTCTGGTCGGTCTGTGTCGTGTCTGTGTCTGTGTCTGTGTCTGTGTCTGTGTCTGTGTCTGTGTCTGTGTCTGTGTCTGTGTCTGTGTCTGTGTCTGTGTCTGTGTCTGTGTCTGTGCCTGTGCTGTCTGTGTCTGTGTCTGTCTGTGTCTGTGTCTGTGTCTGTGTCTGTGTCTGTGTCTGTGTCTGTGTCTGTCTGTGTCTGTGTCTGTGTCTGTGCTGTGTCTGTGCTGTGCTGTGTGTCTGTGTCTGTGTCTGTGCTGTGCTGTCTGTGCTGTGTCTGTGTCTGTGTCTGTGTCTTGTCTGTGTCTGTGTCTGTGTCTGTGTCTGTGTCTGTGTCTGTGTCTGTGTCTGTGTCTGTGTCTGTGCTGTGTGTCGTGTCGTGTCGTCTGTCTGTGTCTGTGTCGTGTCTGTCTGTGTCTGGTCTGTCTGGTCTGCGTCTGCGTCTGCGTCTGCGTCTGCGTCTGCGTCTGCGTCTGCGTCTGCGTCTGCGTCTGCGTCTGCGTCTGCGTCTGCGTCTGCGTCTGCGTCTGCGTCTGCGTCTGCGTCTGCGTCTGCGTCTGCGTCTGCGTCTGCGTCTGCGTCTGCGTCTGCGTCTGCGTCTGCGTGTCTGCGTCTGCGTCTGCGTCTGCGTCTGCGTGTCTGCGTCTGCGTCTGCGTCTGCGTCTGCGTCTGCGTCTGTCTGCGTCTGCGTCTGCGTCTGCGTCTGCGTCTGCGTCTGCGTCTGGTCTGCGTCTGCGTCTGCGTCTGCGTCTGCGTCTGCGTCGTTGTCTGCTCTGGTCTGTCTGCGTCTGCGTCTGCGTCTGTCTGCGTCTGTGTCTGTGTCTGTGTCTGTGTCTGTGTCTGTGTCGTGTCTGTGTCTGTGTCTGTGTCTGGTCTGTGTCTGTGTTCTGTGTCTGTGTCTGTCTGTGTCTGTGTCTGTGTCTGTGTCTGTCTGTGTCTGTGTCTGTGTCTGTGTCTGTGTCTGTGTCTGTGTCTGTGTCTGTGTCTGTGCTGTGTCTGTGTCTGTGTTGGTCTGGTCTGGTCTGCGTCTGGTCTGGTCTGCGTCTGCGTCTGCGTCTGCGTCTGCGTCTGCGTCTGCGTCTGCGTCTGCGTCTGCGTCTGCGTCGCGTCTGCGTCTGCGTCTGGTCTGCGTCTGCGTTGGTCTGCGTCTGCGTCGGTCTGCGTCTGTCTGCGTCTGCGTCTGCGTCTCGTCTGCTCTGCGTCTGCGTCTCGTCTGGTCTGGTCTGGTCTGCTCTGCGTCTGCGTCTGCGTCTGCGTCTGCGTCTGCGTCTGCGTCTGCGTCTGCGTCTGCGTCTGCGTCTGCGTCTGCGTCTGCGTCTGCGTCTGCGTCTGCGTCTGCGTCTGGTCTGCGTCTGCGTCTGCGTCTGCGTCTGCGTCTGGTCTCGTCTGCGTCTGCGTCTGCGTCTGCGTCTGCGTCTGCGTCTGCGTCTGCGTCTGCGTCTGTCTGTCTGCGTCTGGTCTGTGCTCTGTCTGTCTGCGTCTGTCTTGTCTCTGTCTGTCTGTCTGAGTCTGTGTCTGTGTCTGTGTCTGTGTCTGTGTCTGTCTGTCTGTGTCTGTGTCTGTGTCTGTGTCTGTGTCTGTGTCTGTGTCTGTGTCTGTGTCTGTGTCTGTGTCTGGTCTGTCTGTGTCTGGTCTGTCTGTGTCTGTGTCTGGTCTGTGTCTGTGTCTGTGTCTGTGTCTGTCTGTGTCTGGTCTGTGTCTGTGTCTGTCTGTGTCTGGTCTGTCTGTGTCTGGCTGTCTGTGTCTGTGTCTGTGTCTGTGTCTGTCTGTGTCTGTGTCTGTGTCTGTGTCTGTGTGTCTGTGTCTGTGTCTGTGTCTGGTCTGTGCTGTGCTGTCTGTCTGTGTCTGTGCCTGGTCTGTGCCTGTGTCTGTCTGTGTCTGTGTCTGTGCTGGTCTGTGTCTGTGTCTGTGTCTGTGTCTGGTCTGGTCTGTGTCTGTGTCTGGTCTGTGTCTGTGTCTGGTCTGTGTCTGTGTCTGTCTGTCTGTGTCTGGTCTGTGTCTGTGTCGTGTGTCTGTCTGTGTCTGTGTCTGTGTCTGTGTCTGTGTCTGGTCTGGTCTGGTCTGGTCTGGTCTGCGTCTGCGTCTGCGTCTGCGTCTGCGTCTGCGTCTGCGTCTGCGTCTTGCGTCTGCGTCTGCGTCTGCGTCTGCGTCTGCGTCTGCGTCTGCGTCTGCGTCTGCGTCTGCGTCTGCGTCTGCGTCTGGTCTGGTCTGCGTCTGCGTCTGCGTCTGCGTCTGCGTCTGCGTCTGCGTCTGCGTCTGCGTCTGCGTCTGCGTCTGCGTCTGCGTCTGCGTCTGCGTCTGCGTCTGCGTCTGCGTCTGCGTCTGCGTCTGCGTCTGCGTCTGCGTCTGCGTCTGCGTCTGCGTCTGCGTCTGCGTCTGCGTCTGCGTCTGCGTCTGCGTCTGCGTCTGCGTCTGCGTCTGCGTCTGCGTCTGTCTGTGTCTGCGTCTGCGTCTGCGTCGTCTGCGTCTGCGTCTGGTCTGTGTCTGCGTCTGCGTCTGGTCTGGTCTGTGTCTGGTCTGGTCTGGTCTGTCTGTGTCTGTGTCTGGTCTGTGTCTGTCTGTCTGTGTCTGTGTCTGTGTCTGTGTCTGTGTCTGTGTCTGTGTCTGTGTCTGTGTCTGTCTGTGTCTGTCGTCTGTGTCTGTGTCTGTGTCTGTCTGTGTCTGTGTCTGTGTCTGTGTCTGTGTCTGTGTCTGTGTCTGTGTCTGTGTCTGTGTCTGTGTCTGTGTCTGTGTCTGTGTCTGTGTCTGTGTCTGTGTCTGTGTCTCTGTCGTGTGTCTGTGTCTGTGTCTGTGTCTGTGTCTGTGTCTGTGCTGTCTGTGTCTGTGTCTGTGCTGTGTCTGGTCTGTGTCTGTGTCTGTCTGTGTCTGTGTCTGTGTCTGTCTGTCTGTGTCTGTGTCTGTGTCTGTGTCGTGTCGTGTCTGTGTCTGTTGTCTGTCTGTGTCTGTGTCTGTGTCTGTGTCTGTGTCTGTGTCTGTGTCTGTGTCTGTCTCGTGTCTGTCGTCTGTGTCTGTGTCTGTGTCTGTGTCTGTGTCTGTGTCTGTGTCTGTCGTTCGTGTCGTGCGTCTGCGTCTGCGTCTGCGTCTGCGTCTGCGTCTGCGTCTGCGTCCTGCGTCTGCGTCTGCGTCTGCGTCTGCGTCTGCGTCTGCGTCTGCGTCTCGCGTCTGCGTCTGCGTCTGCGTCTGCGTCTGCGTCTGCGTCTGCGTCTGCGTCTGCGTCTGCGTTCTGCGTCTGCGTCTGCGTCTGCGTCTGCGTCTGCGTCTGCGTCTGCGTCTGCGTCTGCGTCTGTCTGCGTCTGCGTCTGCGTCTGCGTGTCTGCGTCTGCGTCTGCGTCTGCGTCTGCGTCTGCGTCGCGTCTGCGTCTGCGTCTGCGTCTGCGTCTGCGTCGGTCTGCGCGTCTGCGTCTGCGTCTGCGTCTGCGTCTGGTTCGGTCTGCGTCTGGTCTGCTTCGTCGCGTCTGCGTCTGCGTCGTTCGTCTGGTCTGCGTCTGCGTCTGCGTCTGCGTCTGGTCTGCGTCTGGTCTGGTCTGCGTCTGTCTGGTCTGGTCTGGTCTGCGTCTGCGTCTGGTCTGCGTCTGGTCTGGTCTGGCTGGTCTGGTCTGCGTCTGGTCTGGTCTGGTCTGGTCTGGTCTGTCTGGTCTGGTCTGGTCTGCGTCTGGTCGGTCTGGTCTGGTCTGGTCTGGCTGGTCTGTCTTGTCTTGTCTGTCTTGTCTTGTCTTGTCTTGTCTGTCTGTCTTGTCTTGTCTGTCTGTTCTGTGCTGTGCTGTGTCTGCCTGTGCTGCGTCTGCGTCTGCGTCTGCGTCTGCGTCTGCGTCTGCGTCTGCGTCTGGTCTGTCTGGTCTGCGTCTCGTCTGCGTCTGGTCTGCGTCTGCGTCTGGTCTGCGTCTGCGTCTGGTCGTCTGGTCTGGTCTGGTCTGGTCTGCGTCTGGTCTGGTCTGGTCTGCGTCTGCGTCTGGTCTGTCTGCGTCTGGTCTGTGTCTGGTCTGTCTGGTCTGTGTCTGGTCTGGTCTGGTCTGGTCTGGTCTGGTCTGGTCTGGTCTGGTCTGTCTGGTCTGGTCTGGTCTGGTCGGTCTGGTCTGGTCTGGTCTGGTCTGGTCTGGCTGGTCTGGTCTGGTCTGGTCTGGTCTGGTCTGGTCTGTCTGCGTGGTCTGGTCTGCCTGGCTGGTCTGGTCTGTCTGTGTCTGGTCTGTCTGGTTGTCTGTCGTCTGGTCTGTGTCTGTGTCTGTCTGGTCTGGTCTGGTCGGTCTGTCTGTGTCTGTGTCTGTGTCTGTGTCTGTGTCTGGTCTGTGTTGTGTGTCTGTCTGTGTCTGTGTCTGGTCGTTCTGTGTCTGTGTCTGTGTCTGTGTCTGTGTCTGTGTCTGTGTCTGTCTGTGTCTGTCTGTGTCTGTGTCTGTGTCTGTGTCTGTGTCTGTGTCTGTGCGTGTCTGTGTTGCGTCTGCGTTGCGTTGCGTCTGCGTTGCGTCGCGTCGCGTCTGCGTGGGGGGGGGGGGGGGGGGGGGGGGGGGGGGGGGGGGCGTGTCTGCGTCTGCGTCTGCGTCTGCGTCTGCGTCTGCGTCTGCGTCTGCGTCTGCGTCTGCGTCTGCGTCTGCGTCTGCGTCTGCGTCTGCGTCTGCGTCTGCGTCTGCGTCTGCGTCTGCGTCTGCGTCTGCGTCTGCGTCTGCGTCTGCGTCTGCGTCTGCGTCTGCGTCTGCGTCTGCGCTCTGCGTCTGCGTCTCTGTCTGCGTCTGCGTCTGGTCTGCGTCTGCGTCTGCGTCTGCGTCTGTCGTCTGCGTCTGCGTCTGCGTCTGCGTCTGCGTCTGCGTCTGCGTCTGTCGTCTGCGTCTGCGTCTGCGTCTGCTGTCTGTGTCTGTGTCTGGTCTGCGTCTGTGTCTGTGTCTGTGTCTGTGTCTGTCTGTGTCTGTGTCTGTGTCTGTGTGTCTGTGTCTGTGTCTGTGTCTGTGTCTGTGTCTGTGTCTGTGTCTGTGTCTGTGTCTGTGTCTGTCTGTCTGTGTCTGTGTCTGTGTCTGTGTGTCTGTGTCTGTGTCTGTGTCTGTGTCTGTGTCTGTGTCTGTGTCTGTGTCTGTGTCTGTGTCTGTGTCTGTGTCTGTGTCTGTGTCTGTGTCTGTGTCTGTGTCTGTGTCTGTTCGTGTCTGTGTCTGTGTCTGTCTGTGCTGTCTGTCTGTTGTCTGTCGTCTGTGCTGTGCTGCTGTCTGTGTCTGTGTCTGTGTCTGTGTCTGTGTCTGTGTCTGTGTCTGCGTCTGGTCTGTGTCTGGTCTGTGTCTGTGTCTGCGTCTGGTCTGCGTCTGCGTCTGCGTCTGCGTCTGCGTCGGTCTGCGTCTGCGTCTGTGTCTGCGTCTGCGTCTGCGTCTGCGTCTGCGTCTGCGTCTGCGTCTGCGTCTGCGTCTGGTCTGCGTCTGTGCGTCTGCGTCTGCGTCTGCGTCTGCGTCTGCGTCTGCTGTCTGCGTCTGCGTCTGCGTCTGCGTCTGCGTCTGCGTCTGCGTCTGCGTCTGCGTCTGCGTCTGCGTCTGCGTCTGCGTCTGCGTCTGCGTCTGCGTCTGCGTCTGCGTCTGCGTCTGCGTCTGCGTCTGCGTCTGCGTCTGCGTCTGCGTCTGCGTCTGCGTCTGCGTCTGCGTCTGCGTCTGCGTCTGCGTCTGCGTCTGCGTCTGCGTCTGCGTCTGCGTCTGCGTCTGTCTGCGTCTGCGTCTGCGTCTGCGTCTGCGTCTGGTCGGTCTGCGTCTGGTCTGGTCGTCTGTGTCTGTGTCTGTGTCTGGTCTGGTCTGGTCTGTGTCTGTGTCTGTGTCTGTGTCTGTGTCTGTGTCTGTGTCTGTGTCTGTCTGTGTCTGTGTCTGTGTCTGTGTCTGTGTCTGTGTCTGTGTCTGTGTCTGTGTCTGTGTCTGTGTCTGTGTCTGTGTCTGTGTCTGTGTCTGTGTCGTGTCTGGTCTGTCTGTTCTGTGTCTGTGTCTGTGTCTGTGTCTGTGTCTGTGTCTGTGTCTGTGTCTGTTCGTCTGTGTCTGTGTCTGCGTCTGCGTCTGCGTCTGCGTCTGCGTCTGCGTCTGCGTCTGCGTCTGCGTCTGCGTCTGCGTCTGCGTCTGCGTCTGCGTCTGCGTTCTGCGTCTGCGTCTGCGTCTGCGTCTGCGTCTGCGTCTGCGCGTCTGCGTCTGCGTCTGCGTCTGCGTCTGCGTCTGCGTCTGCGTCTGCGTCTGCGTCTGCGTCTGCGTCTGCGTCTGCGTCTGCGTCTGCGTCTGCGTCTGCGTCTGCGCTGCGTCTGCGTCTGCGTCTGCGTCTGCGCTGCGTCTGCGTCTGCGTCGCGTCTGCGTCTGCGTCTGCGTCTGCGTCTGCGTCTGCGTCTGCGTCTGCGTCTGCGTCTGCGTCTGCGTCTGCGTCTGCGTCTGTCTGGTCTGCGTCTGCGTCTGCGTCTGTCTGGTCTGGTCTGCTGTCTCTGTCTGGTCTGTCGTCTGTCTCTGTGTCTGTCTGGTCTGTCTTGTCTGTCTGGTCTGTGTCTGTGTCTGTCTGTGTCTGTGTCTGTGTCTGTGTCTGTGTCTGTGTCTGTGTCTGTGTCTGTGTCTGTGTCTGTGTCTGTGTTCTGTGTCTGTGTCTGTGTCTGTGTCTGTGTCTGTGTCTGTGTCTGTGTCTGTGTCTGTGTCTGTGTCTGTCTGTGTCTGTGTCTGTGTCTGTGTCTGTGTCTGTGTCTGTGTCTGTGTCTGTGTCTGTGCTGTCTGTGTCTGTGTCTGTGCTGTGCCTGTGTCTGTGTGATGTGTCTGTGTCTGTGTCTGTGTCTGTGTCTGTGTCTGTGTCTGTGTCTGTGTCTGTGTCTGTCTGTGTCTGTGTGTGTCTGTGTCTGTGTCAGTGTGTCTGTGTCTGTGTCTGTGTCTGTGTCTGTGTCTGTGTCTGTGTCTGTGTCTGTGTCTGTGTCTGTGTCTGTGTCTGTGTCTGTGTCTGTGTCTGTGTCTGTGTCTGTGTCTGTGTCTGTGTCTGTGTCTGTGTCTGTGTCTGTGTCTGTGTCTGTATCTGTGTCTGTTTCTGTGTCTGTGTCTGTGTCTGTGCGTGTGCTGTGCTGTGCCTGTGCTGTGCGTCTGCGTCTGCGTCTGCGTCTGCGTCTGCGTGCTGCGTCTGCGTGCGCGTGCGTCGTGCGTCTGCGTCTGCGTCTGCGTCGCTGCGTCTGCGTCTGCGTCTGCGTCTGCGTCTGCGTCTGCGTCTGCGTCTGCGTCTGCGTCTGCGTCTGCGTGTGCGTCTCCGTCTGCGTCCGCGTCTGCGTCCTGCGTCTGCGTCTGCGCCTGCGTCTGCGTCTGCGTCTGCGTCGGCGTCTGCGTCTGCGTCTGCGTCTGCGTCTGCGTCTGCGTCTGCGTCTGCGTCTGCGTCTGCGTCTGCGTCTGCGTCTGCGTCTGCGTCTGCGTCTGCGTCTGCGTTTTCGTCTGCGTCTGCGTCTGCGTTTTCGTCTGCGTCTGCGTCTGCGTCTGCGTCTGCGTCTGCGTCTGCGTCTGCGTCTGCGTCTGCGTCTGCGTCTGCGTCTGCGTCTGTCTGTGTCTGCGTCTGCGTCTGCGTCTGTCTGAGTCTGGTCTGAGTCTGAGTCTGAGTCTGAGTCTGAGTCTGAGTCTGTCTGAGTCTGGTCTGGTCTGTGTCTGGTCTGCGTCTGGTCTGTGTCTGTGTCTGTGTCTGTGTCTGTGTCTGTGTCTGTGTCTGTGTCTGTGTCTGTGTCTGTGTCTGTGTCTGTGTCTGTGTCTGTGTCTGTGTCTGTGTCTGTGTCTGTGTCTGTGTCTGTGTCTGTGTCTGTGTCTGTGTCTGTGTCTGTGTTCGGTTCGTGTTCTGTGTCTGTGTCTGTGTCTGTGTCTGTGTCTGTGTCTGTGTGTCTGTGTCTGTGTCTGTGTCTGTGTCTGTGTCTGTGTCTGTGCCTGTGCCTGTGCCTGTGCCTGTGTCTGTGCTCTGTGTCTGTGTCTGTGTCTGTGTCTGTGTCTGTGTCTGTGTCTGTGTCTGTGTCTGTGTCTGTGTCTGTGTGTCTGTGTCTGTGTCTGTGCCTGTGTCTGTGTCTGTGTCTGTGTCTGTGTCTGTGTCTGTGTCTGGTCTGTGTCTGTCTGTGTCTGTGTCTGTGTCTGTGTCTGTGTCTGTGTCTGTGTCTGTGTCTGTGTCTGTGTCTGTGTCTGTGTCTGTGTCTGTGTCTGTGTCCGTGTCTGTGTCTGTGTCTGTGTCTGTGTCTGTGTCTGTGTCTGTGTCTGTGTCTGTGTCTGCTGTGTCGTGCGTCTGCGTCTGCGTCTGTGCGTCTGCGTCTGCGTCTGCGTCTGCGTCTGCGTCTGCGTCTGCGTCTGCGTCTGCGTCTGCGTCTGCGTCTGCGTCTGCGTCTGCGTCTGCGTCTGCGTCTGCGTCTGCGTCTGCGTCTGCGTCTGCGTCTGCGTCTGCGTCTGCGTCTGCGTCTGCGTCTGCGTCTGCGTCTGCGTCTGCGTCTGCGTCTGCGTCTGCGTCTGCGTCTGCGTCTGCGTCTGCGTCTGCGTCTGCGTCTGCGTCTGCGTCTGCGTCTGCGTCTGCGTTCTGCGTCTGCGTCTGCGTCTGCGTCTGCGTCTGCGTCTGCGTCTGCGTCTGCGTCTGCGTCTGCGTCTGCGTCTGCGTCTGCGTCTGCGTCTGCGTCTGCGTCTGCGTCTGCGTCTGGCTGCGTCTGCGTCTGCGTCTGCGTCTGCGTCTGTCGCTCTTTCTGCTCTGTCTTGTCTTGTCTTGTCTCGTCTTGTCTTGTCTGTCTCTGTCTGTTCTGTCTTGTCGTGTCTGTCGTGTCTGTGTCGTGTCTGTGTGTCTGTGTGTCGTGTCTGTGTGTCGTGTCGTGTCGTGTCGTGTCGTGTCGTGTCTGTGTCTGTCTGTGTCTGTGTCGTGTCTGTGTCTGTGTCGTGTCGTGTCGTGTCTGTGTCTGTGTCGTGTCTGTGTCGTGTCTGTGTCGTGCGTCTGTGTCGTGTCGTGCTGTGTCTGTGTCTGTGTCTGTGTCTGTGTCTGTGTCTGTGTCTGTGTCTGTGTCTGTGTCTGTGTCTGTGCTGTGTCTGTGCTGTGCTGTGCTGTGCTGTGTCTGTGCTGTGCTGTGTCTGTGTCTGTGTCTGTGTCTGTGTCTGTGTCTGTGTCTGTGTCTGTGTCTGTGTCTGTCGTGTCTGTGTCTGTGTCTGTGTCTGTGTCTGTGTCTGTGTCTGTGTCTGTGTCTGTGTCTGTGTCTGTGCTGTGTCTGTGTCTGTTGTGTCTGTGTCGTCTGTCTGTGTCTGTCTGTGCTGTCTGTGTCTGTCGTGGTCTGTGTCGTGTCTGTGCTGCGTCTGCGTCTGCGTCTGCGTCTGCGTCTGCGTCTGCGTCTGCGTCTGCGTCGCGTCTGCGTCTGCGTCTGCGTCTGCGTCTGCGTCTGCGTCTCGTCTGCGTCGCGTCTGCGTCTGCGTCTGCGTCTGCGTCTGCGTCTGCGTCTGTCTGCGTCTGCGTCTGCGTCTGCGTCTGCGTCTGCGTCTGCGTCTCGTTGCGTCTGCGTCTGCGTCTGCGTCTGCGTTCTGCGTCTGCGTCTGCGTCTGCGTCTGCGTCTGCGTCTGCGTCTGCGTCTGCGTCTGCGTCTGCGTCTGCGTCTGCGTCTGCGTCTGCGTCTGCGTCTGCGTCTGCGTCTGCGTCTGCGTCTGCGTCTGCGTCTGTCTGCGTCTGTCTGCGTCTGCGTCTGCGTCTGCGTCTGCGTCTGTCTGTGTCTGGTCTGCGTCTGCGTCTGTCTGCGTCGTGCGTGTCTGGTCTGTGTCGTGTCTGTGTCTGCGTCTGTGTCGTGTCTGTGTCTGTGTCTGTGTCTGTGTCTGTGTCTGTGTCTGTGTCTGTGTCTGTGTCTGTGTCTGTGTCTGTGTCGTGTCTGTGTCTGTGTCGTGCTGTGTCTGTGTCTGTGTCTGTGTCTGTGTCTGTGTCTGTGTGTCTGTGTCGTGTCTGTGTCTGTGTCGTGTCTGTGTCGTGTCTGTGTCTGTGTCTGTGTCTGTGTCTGTGTGTCTGTGTCTGTGTCTGTGTCTGTGTCTGTGTCTGTGTCTGTGCTGTGTCTGTGTCTGTGTCTGTGTCTGTGTCTGTGCTGTCTGTGTGTCTGTGTCTGTGCTGTGTCTGTGTCTGTGTCTGTGTCTGTGTCGTCTGTGTCTGTGTCGTCTGTGTCTGTGTCTGTGTCTGTGTCTGTGTCTGTGTCTGTGTCTGTGTCTGTGTCTGTGTCTGTGTCTGTGTCTGTGCTGTCGTCTGTGTCTGTCTGTGTCTGTGTCTGTGTCTGTGTCTGTGTCTGTGTCTGTGTCTGTGTTCGTCTGTGTCTGTGTCTGTGTCTGTGTCTGTGTCTGTGTCTGTGTCGTCTGTGTCTGTGTCTGTGTCTGTGTCGTGTCTGTGTCTGTGTCTGTGCGTGCGTCTGTGTCTGTGTCTGTGTCGTCTGTCTGTGCTGTGTCTGCGTCTGCGTCTGCGTCTGCGTCTGTCTGCGTCTGCGTCTGCGTCTGCGTCTGCGTCTGCGTCTGCGTCTGCGTCTGCGTCTGCGTCTGCGTCTGCGTCTGTCGTCTGCGTCTGCGTCTGCGTCTGTCGTCTGCCGTCTGCGTCTGCGTCTGTCGTCTGTCGTCTGCGTCTGCGTCTGCGTCTGGTCTGTCTGCGTCTGCGTCTGTCGTCGTCGTCTGCGTCCGTCGTCTCGTCTGCTCTGTCTGTCTGTCGTCTGTCTGTCTGTGCGTTGAGTGTCTCGTCTCTGTCTACTGTCACATGTTCTGTGTCTGTGTGTGTGTCTGTGTCTGTGTGTGTGTGTCGCGTGCGTGCGTGCGTGCGTGCGTGCGTGCGTGCGTCGTGCGTTGCGTGTGTGCTGTGTGCGTGTGCGTGTGCGTGTGTGCTGTGTGCGTGTGTCGTGTGTGCGTGTGTGCTGTGTGCTGCGTGTGCGTGTGTGCGTTGTGTGCTGTGGTGTGCGTGTGTGCGTGTGTCTGTGTCGTGTGTGCGTGTGTGTCGTGTGTCTGTGTGCGTGTGTGCTGTGTGCTGTGTCTGTCGTGCGTGTGTGCGGTGCGTGGTCGTGTGTCTGTGCGTGCGTTGTGTCGTGCGTGCGTGTGTCGTGTGTGCGTGTGTCGTGTGCTGTGTGCGTGCGCCTGCGTCTGGCGTGTGCGTGCGTGTGCTGTGTCTGGTGTCTGTGTCTGTGTCTGTGTCGTGTCGTGTGTCGCGTGTCGTGCGCGTGTGTCGTGTGTCTGTGGTGCGTGTGCGTGCGTGTGTCTGTGTCTGCGTGCTGCGTGCTGTGTCGTGTGTCGCGTGCGTGTGCGTCGTGTGCGTGTGTCGTGTGCGTCGTCGCGTGTCTGTGTCTGTGTCAGTGTGTCTGTGTGCTGTGTGCTGTGCTGTGTGCTGTGTCGTGTGTCGTGTGCTGTGTCGTGTGCTGTGTCGTGTGTCGTGTGTGCTGTGTCGTGTGTGTGTGTCGTGGTGCGTGCGTGTCGTGTCGTCTGTGTGCGTTGCGTGTGCGTGTCGTGTCGTGTGTCGTGTGTCTGTGTCGGTGTCTCGTGTGCGTGTGTCGTGTGCGTCGTGTGCGTGTGCGTTGTGCTGTGTCTGGTCGGTCGCGTTCTGTGCTGTGCGTGCGTTGCGTGTGCGTGCGTGTGCGTGTGCGTCTGCGTCTGCGTCTGCGTTGCGTGTTCGTCTGTTCGTCTGCGTTGCTGCGTCTGCGTCTGCGTCTGCGTCTGCGTCTGCGTCTGCGTCTGCGTCTGCGTCTGCGTCTGCGTTCGTCGCGTCTGCGTCGCGTCGCGTCTGCGTCTGCGTCTCGCGTCTGCGTCTGCGTCTGTGTCTGCGTCTGCGTTCGCGTCTGCGTCTGCGTTCGCGTCTGCGTCTGCGTCTGCGTCTGCGTCTGCGTCTGCGTCTGCGTCTGCGTCTGCGTCTGCGTCTGTCGTCTGCGTCGCGTCTGCGTCTGCGTCTGCGTCTGCGTCTGCGTGTGCTGTTGCGTTGTGTGTGCGTGTCGTGTGTGCGTGTTGGTCGTGCGCTGTGCGTTGCGTCTGCGTGCTGGTTCGGTCGTGTGCGTCTGCGTGTGCGTGTGCGTTGTGCGTGTGGCGGTGTGCGTGTGCGTGTGCGTGTGCGGGTGTGCGTGTGCGTGTGCGTGTGCGTGTGCGTTGCGTGTGCGTCTGTGTGCTGCGTGGCTGTGTCGTGCGTGCGTGTGCGTGTGTGTGCGTTGCGTGTGCGTCGCGTCGTGTGCGTGTGCGGTGCTGGTCGCGTTGCGTGTGCGCTGCGTGCTGTGTCGTGCGTTGCGGTCTGCGTCTGCGTGCGTCGTGTGTGCGTTGCGTCGTGTGCGTCGTGTGCGTGTGCTGCGTGTGCGTGCGTGCGTCTGCGTCTGGTCGTTGCGTCTGGTCTGGTGTGCGCTGGTGCGCTGTGCGTGTGTCGTTCGTCGTCGTGTGCGTCTGTGCTCTGTGTCTGCTGTGCTGTGTCTGTGTCTGTGTCTGTGTCTGTGTCTGTGTCTGTGTCGTGTCTGTGCGTGCGTGTCCGTGTCTGTGTCTGTGTCTGTGTCGTGTCCTGTGCGCTGTGTCTGTGTCGTGTCTGTGTCTGTGTCTGTGTCTGTGCTGTGTCGCTGTGTCTGTGTCTGTGTCTGTGTCTGTGTCTGTGTCTGTGTCTGTGTCTGTGTCTGTGTCTGTGTCTGCGTCTGTGTCGTGTCTGTGTCTGTGTCTGTGTCCGTGTGTTCGTGTCTGTGTCGTGTCTGTGTCTGTGTCTGTGTTCGTGTCTGTGTCTGTGTCTGTGTTGTGCGTGTGCGTGCGTGTGTTCGTGTGGTGCGTGTGCGTCTGGTCGTGCGTGTTGTGCGTGCGTGTGTGCGTGTCGTGCGTGTGTGTGTGTGGTGTGTGTGGTGTGTGTGTGCGTGTGTTGTCTGTCGTGCGTGCGTGGTGTG
>JARFJB010001262.1:230000-407500 GCA_036346205.1 Vesta saturnalis
AGTGATAGCCAACTTATTTATGCGCCACCTGGAAAGGAAAACTATAAATACCGCCAGTTTCAAACTAAAGTTATAGTTGATGAAGAGACCTTCGTTATGTGGCCACACGGCAGAGAACAGCTCGACAAGTTCTTGGAACATTTAAACAGCGCCCAGAACAAAACCAGGTTTACCATGGAAGTGGAGGATGGCAACAAGCTACCATTCTTGGACGTGCTGATATACAAGAAGAAGGATGTGCACCTTGGTCACATAGTGTACAGGAAAGCCACTCACGCCAGTAGTTACCTCAGCGCCAAATCTCACCATCATCCTACGCAGCTGTAGTCAGTTGATAGTTTTAATTCATACTTACCCAGTAGCGTACATGCATATGCCCGAGATTGTTTTGAGTTTATTTAGAAGAGTAAAAGAAATATTTTATTACACGCAATTTTTAGAACGTATTACTTCCAGTACTGAACTTTGGCGTTTTCTAACTTTATTTTATTATGGTTACTCATCATTTGAATTCAATAAAATTTGTTAAGCCTAATGTGACGACTGTTTGAAAATGATCGAAATCAAGAACCGTATTTACGAAAGGTTTGAGGGATTTTATAAAGTTAAGGTAGACTTTACATAAGAGTATAATTTTACTGAGCAGTCAATGTTCTTGTTTTCTGCGATCATTCAAAATTTTTACCAAGTAGCTTAAGGAGGCTTCTTACCGATAAATATAGATCACAGTAGCGCTTAGGACATTTATTACAGATTATGAGCTTTATTCCATGGTAAATGTAAGATGTTCGAATTATTACTTTAGCTATCATCTTAGATGAATGTAGTCTGCAACCGGCTTATTCTAATAATCCTGATCATAGCCTAGTGTATCTATAACCTTAACCGGTGCTTAGGGAGCTGGATTATGATTCATATTTTCATACAAATATACAAACAAGTGTTCCGGGTGCCAATTATTTGGATATCTAAAATTGTGTATCATGGTTTAAGTTTCAGTTGGAGTTCTCGCTTTACTTTCGAACCGCAAGGACGTGCGAACGTTCACTCCCTGACCCGAACGTGTAAGTGCACTTATCAACACCTGGTGCGTGCGATATCCAGCAATCATTTATTTATTACTGATAATAAACGTTACTTATAATTAGCACTTACTTTTTCAACTATTAATTATCCCCCTTGCGGGGGCGAATTACATGCGTTATCATGTCCGTTCAAAAAAAACGCTGACCACCTTCCTCCACCTAGCACCGATCCACAAAAAGATATCAATGACCTGACCGTATCAAGCAGTCTGCCTCAAAAGAAGCAGAGGTCAATGAATTACCTCAAATAAAAATACCGTCTATCCTTCTTCACGACCCGGTTAACCATAAAAAAGTTGTAAATGACATTAAATCCATTATCAAGGAAGATTTTTCAACGGCAATGAACTCATCATCAATGAAAATCACCTTATCAAGTGAAAATTGTTTTTCGAACATTAGCCAAACATTACCTTACAAGCAAGATAGAATTCCACACGTATGAAAACCCCAACTACAAACTACTATTGGAAGTTATAAAAAAAGTTCCCTCCTTCGCTAACTGACGCAGATACACCACAAAAGTTTGCAGCTCTCAACCTAACCATAACACGAATTACAAGGTTTTTAAATAAAGATAAAACGCGCATTCCCGTTTCTGCGATACTCCTCACCGCAAATTCAAACTATTCTTTCATCCTACTTTAACCTCCTCCAGCATCTGATTGAACAAATCAAGCAATTCATATTATCAAATCTTCCTTCTATTCTCAATGATCAACAGAGCTAAAATCTCGTTCAATTAAAACTATTTAACTGGAATGCTAATGGTATCATAAAACAACTAACTTCATTTAAGTCTTTCCTTGAGAGACACTCCATTGACATGGCTTGTGTCTCTGAAACCCATTTAATAAACTTAGGCAAATTCAAAATCGCCGGATATCAGATCTACCGTGCAGATAGAGAGGCTAAATTTGCACCTGAAGGTGTAGCTATCGTAATAAAACGCAATATAATTCATCATTAATGTCAAACACTTAATACTACTAACCTAGAGTTGGAGCCAAACTCAAACCTAACAATAGTACTACGTTAACTGTAATATTTGTATATAAACAACCAAAGGAACAACTTCTCGAAAAAGATATCTCCACTACATTCAATACCAATGAACATGCTCTTCTTATAGAAGACATGGGGATGTAGGACAACAAACCGAGCTGGAAACAAACTTTTTGATCTAACATCTACTCCCGGTTTCCAAATTGAAGCTCCGATGAACTTACGTACAACGCGTATAGAAGCGACTACGAACCAGACATACTGGATATAGTCGCCCATAAGAAGTTTAACAAGCAATTGTTTCAACAAGTGCTTACTGAACTGGATTCATACCACTTACCCGTTATAATCTAGTTTATACTGTCGCCAGCAAAATACATTCCGGAGCCGAGATTAATAAATGGACCAGTAAATTAGGACAACATTCGTGCCTCACTCGACCATTAGCTTAAATATCACAACGATCGTCTAACCCCAAACCAAATCGATCAAGTGATGATACATATGACTACAATCATTTCTGACAGTGCAACCAAGGCCTACTTATAAACCTAAAGAAAATATCGGTCATTTTTTACCCAAACATATAGTGAACCTAATTAAACAAAAAAGCTCATTGCAAAAAGAGTGGCAAAGAACAAAGAATCCCACAACCAAAAACATTGTGAACAATTTGTCGCATCGTATTAAAAAGGAACTTAACGCCTATTGAATTGAGACATACCAAAAATACATTAGCAACCTCGAACCAAGCGACCCGGGCTTACCAAATGTATTCTGCGCCAACCAAATGAGATACCCTCAATCTCTTCAGGAACTTAAACATACTACCCAGATGATGAAAAATGCGAATCCTTTACTGACTAGTTATAAAAAACGAACTTCTGGAAATCACGTGGACCCAGTTTTCAAAAATATCGTAATAAATTATGTAGAAACACATCAACCAATTGCAGAATCCAATTTCAAATCAACATCGCCCGAAGAACTTGCTTCTATAATCAAAATTCTCTCGATAAATAAATCGCCCGAATACGACAAAATACCGAATCTCATATTTAAAAACCTACCAAAAAAAGCTCTAGTACATCTAGCAAGCACTTTTAATGCCTGCCTAAGAACTGCGTACTTTCCGAACGTTTGGAAACGTGCAATTGTTCTAATATTTCCCAAACCAGGCAAAGATAAGAAAGAAATTACCAGCTATCGACCCATCAGTTTGCTAGCAACAATCGCTCCTTGAGGTCATTTTTCTCCGACTTAACGATAAAATACTAAAATGAATGTTCTTCCCACCTTTCAGCTTGGGTTCAAAGAAGCCCCCCCCCCACGTACCATCAACTGCAGCGTATGACCGAGACCATCGAACGAGGATTTGAAAGCAAATAATACGTTACCACCTTGTTCCTGCAGAAGGCCGAATATATAAAATAACACATCTTCAATTACACGAGTATGTCAAGGGATTATTATTTTCGTTCCTCGAAAATCGCACTTTCCCCGTGAAAATACACAAATTCTTATCGACTACCAGAACCATACACGCAGGGGTCTCTCAAGGGAGCACACTGGGACCCATACTATTTAATATCTACGTGTATGACAGTCCCCTTTCCAACACAAACCTTGCTATGTTCGCAGATGAGACGGTTGTGCTAACTAAAAATGAACATTTAGAACTAGCTATCGCTGAATTTCAAGTTGCTACCAATATCCTAAGCAGATGGTTCAAACAATGGAACCTATCAATTAATTGTGTCACGAAAATATTTTCCCTTCGAAAAATCAAAAACCCATCTCATCACTATTAATGACCCCCTCATCCAGCCCGTAAGATATCTTGGTATTTAGCTCGATACTCGGTTAAATTGGAAATATCATATATTGAAACAACTGAATGAGTGTCATACGTGACTCATCCAACGTTATCAAGTTGTCAACAGAACCTCCTCCATGAGAATCAACTGTAAGTCTTTACTGCCTAAACCATTAATACGTCCTTTAGTTCTTTACGGGTGTATGATATGGGCTAACACCTCAAAAACTAAATTGAATCGAATCTAGACCCTACGAAACAAAATTCTTCGAATGACAGTCAACGCTCCCTGGTTTATCACAAATCAGCTGTTCCACTACGAATCAGGCCTACCTACCATCGAGGAATACATCTCAAAGTTGATCAAACCTTTCATAACAACCTTAAGAACTGCAGTGATGCCTCCTCTTACAAGCTAAGACGAAGAAATATTCACATACGCCTAAAACGCAAGCCACCCCAAGACATGTACTAAAGTTATAGTGATGAGAAACAAGTGCCTAACAACGTTTAAATAAATTTGGTGATCAATCTGATAAGTAAAATGGACTGTTAACCCTAGTTTTTATTTCAACTGGTTGCTAGTTACCATTCCTATTATTTCATTCTGTTAAGTATAGATTTTTAAAAATAGATTGGATAACAATGTATATTGTTGAGCTTCTATTAAAAAAAAGTTTCAGTTGATATGTCAGTCATACTATACCTCATAAAACATTGTACGCAGTGGGCTTGTAAATATAAATAAAACCAGGTGACGAAATACGGTTTTCACTTCCTTTGACACATCGGTATACAACTGATAGTTGGATGTTAAAAATCCAGTAATCCACTTGTAGACGAGCATTCCATTTTGGTTTTATTTAAAAATAAAATTAATTGTGACCTCCCCTTAATATAAATATGCTAGGTTATTCCTTATTGCGGTGCGAAGGGGTTGGTACAAATCGTTGTACAGGTAGCGGGTGGTGGTCTTGGCTTAATCGTCCAGATTGCAAGAAAGCTAACCTCTATCAAAGATCCCCCAATTCCATGACCGTTTGGCAGTTTTAGATACCGAATGAATAGCGCCAGGGGATGCCTGAGCATGATCAGGAGGAAGCCTAGTCATTAGCGTTGAAACGACAGTGGAGATGGGATCATCTCCACAGTTTTTACGCCTTACCATAGCATGGAATTACTACTGTGGGCCACAGTTTACCACCTACTCTTCTCGTGGGAACAAAATAAATATTCCACATAGTAAATACTCGCCTTCAAAGATTTTGGAAAAGGAGGTTCTGTCCCGGTTCCTTACAGCAACGAGTTTTGGTCTAGTAATGATAAATCGAAAGAGGGGGCCTATGTGCACCAGTTTCAGATTATGGAATTGGTAGAAGAGGACTTTTTAAGAGTGAGTCCTTTCCTCAACTCCAAAGAATTGTATAGTTTATTTGCACAAACCAGAAATGTCCTATAATGAGGATTATAACAAACCTTTTCCATACAAGAGTCAGAAGATGCACTGTATAAAACAGGAGATTCTTCGCCAGGTCCAGACAATGTCTACTTTGCGATGCTAGGACACTTACACAGAAACTTATTCTATTCAAAATTTATAATGATATTTACATAAAACGTACTTACTCTGATAAATGGAAACAAGCAATCATTATCCCGATAGCTAAACCTGCAAAATACGCAACTAATCTTATAACTTATAGACCAACAACACTTACTTCTTGTGTAGGTAAAGTTATGGAGAGAATAGTAAATGACAGTCTGATCTGGCTGCTGGAATATAAATCGCTATTATCATTACATCGGATGGGCTTCCGTTGTTTTCATTCTACCATTGATGATCTAGTCTATATCGAAAGCAATATACGTAATAACTTTCTTAATCGACTAGACGTGCGGTTTCTTTAGATTTAGAGAAAGCCTACAACCTAACGTGAAGGAACCACGTCATTAGAAAACTGCAGGGCTGGGGACTAAAGGCAAACCCACTTTTATTTCTCAAAAACTTTCAAATCGCACTTTCAAAACTGGAATAGGAAATTGTACGTCCAAAGCATTATCGAAAATGGATTCCTCAAGTTCCGTTCTAAGTTACACACTATTCTTAATTGCAGTGGATGATTTGGTATCCTCAGTTGAGGCACCACTTAGCGTTTGTATTTACGTTGAAGATATTATTTTATTTCACTCAAGTAAAAACTTTAGCATTACAAGAACAACTTTGTTGATATCTCCGTGTTTCTATAGAAAAAACGAATGCAATTCATTTTTGCCGCCTCAGAAATCAACACGGCGACCCTCTACTGCTAATGAAAGGCAACAGAATTCGTAATTTAGCAACCACAAAGATGCAAGGACTAGTTTTTGACAAAAGGTTGTACTTTACAGAGCACACTGAGATGTTAGAATCAAAGTGTGGACTTAACACCATTCGATGTGCAGCGTACATTAACTGGGGCTTATACTGAAACATTCTTCTTTGTTTTATCAGTCCTCTGTGATATATGAACTGGAAAAGGGTTCTATTGTGTATTCATCCGCTCGACAAATTCACCTCAAAAAGCTAGACAGCATTCATGCGAATAGTATTAGAATTTTCATTGGAGTTTTTTGAACAAGCCTACTACTGTCTATTTTTGCAGATGCAGAAACTTATTACTACTAATAGAAACTTAAATAGCCAATACCTACAATATAGTACACTCTGTTAGACAAAGGGGTAGACGGACGACCAGCAGGCGTACCATTGTAACAGGGTTAGAGGCAATGGAAAAACTGGGCCAAGAAACCGTAACCCTTTTTAAGTATGACATATTCTTTTCCGCCTTGGGAATTTATGCAAATAATGAATCTCATACCTGGTCCCATAGTACTAGTACCACTACAAATAGCAATATGTACCGATTCCCCTAGTGTAGTTGGCGCTATTGTAAGTTACCCTTCACGAATAGATCCTCTAGTTGATACTATAAAAGGACGCCTATATTACTTGAACTCTATAAATTTTCAAATTTTATAAATGTGGATACCTGATCATGTAGGTATGAATGAAAGTATAAAGGTGGATGAAGCTGCGGAAATAGCTACATACAAAGAAAGGTTATGCTAAAATGGGATATGATATGGGCAAATTCTGGTCTGTTTCTAAGCGAAATATATATATATATATATATATATATATATATATATATATATATATATATATATATATATATACATATATCTAATCTAAATAAAAAGGAAGAAGTTGTCTATACAAGGTTACGCATGGCCATACTCCTATTACACATTTAAATATACAGGCTGTTTCACGACGAGCTTACATATATAGGAAACTACTCACACGATTTCTATAAAAATTGGCACAGATAAATAACAAGTTATGGCAAATATGTGGAAATATTTTGACAGATATGTCACTTCCGGTTATACCGGAAGTGAACAGCAACTTTGTTATTTTAAATGTAACACCCTGTATGTTATTAACTTTTCGAAATCTGCGTTCAATTTTAATGTCATTTTGTATAGAATATCCTATAACTAAAATTTATACTTTTCGAGATATTAATTTTTTTAATGGAAAATTGACAGGTGCACACCTCCGTATGGAAAATTCTGTGTGAACATCCCCAATACCAAATAAAACATATCTTATCGGGTTAATTAGTAAGAAGATCAAGGTAATTGATGACTTGTCGAAAACTGCTTTTCTGCATACAGGGTTCTTAAAAAAATGATGAAAATTTCAATTTCAAAAATGTCAAATATTTTAATTTTATTAAATGAAACTACCTTATTTTTATTCTATGTCTTAATTCTACTCCCAAAAATAAGGGAAGTTTATGTTCACTTCCCTATACCCAAACTTAAGCGTTTTTGTGATATTAATATGTTTAAAGAGATCTAACTCCAAACGGAAAAATAGCGCAAGATCTTAACAGTCGATGACATAAACACTAAAAAAAAAATTATCAATTTATTTATACACAAACCGAAAGGTCTAATTACAGAGTAAAATACAAATTAAGAAATTTTAACAAAGGATTAACAAATGCTCCCAATGAACATAAATTATTTAACGAAATTAATTAACATGTAAATAATCATAATATTAAAGAGCCCAGATTCTTCATAAATTATTTTCTCTCAGAGTTAAATATATTCACTAAAAATTGAACATGGTGATATTTGTTAACCATTGAATATAAGGCCGAGTGAGAATGTTATTCTTGGAGTTGGATAATCAAGTGTGAATTTATTACGACATGAAATTTTGTAGAAAAATTACTACTGTCCGTATAATTGTGCGTTCACTTGCAGAATCTTAAACTATTATGTAAGCTGGCGTCTCAAACTCAGCCAACAAATCTTGGTAGGTCACAGAGCGATTAGGATAGGTTTTGAGCCTTAGAAAGTATATATACATCAGAAACTTCTTTAGAACCGATTCTAGTAGATTCATATAGCTCAAATATTTAGGACTCCAAACTACGGCGCAATAATTTAATTTACTTAATATGAAGTAGTCATTGGACTAGACTCTTGAAAATTTCTAGTCATATAATATAAAAGCTTAAGATTTGCGTTTACAACATTTTGACGCTGATTACTGAAGTTAAAATTACTTCATCGGTAATTGTTATGCAACGTTTTAGAGCAGAATTGTTTAAAGAATATTGAAATACTTCATAACTGTGTCTTGCAAAATAATGCAATCAGTGATGCTGCGAATGGTGGAATATAATTTAACATCTGCGTGCATTAGAAATATACAATAAATAACAGTGAGCCTAAATTTTACCCTTCAGGTATCTCGATTTTAGCAATAAATGTTCTGAATTTTCTGTCCATATGAGAAACGTATAATTAAATAATCCAAATAAAACGATATTACAGATAAGACATTATCGTTTATATCGTATTTATTTAGGTATGCTATATAACATTGCCAAATGTTAGTCTATCAAATGCTTTACTTATATAAGTAAATAAACGATATAACTTACTCTGATAGGGTTCTTTCAAAGACTCTAGAGTAATTTGAGATTAACGGATTGGTCGAACATTACCAATTGGGGATTTATCTTCGGTGTTAGCGTAAAAAATCAATGCAGTACAATACAGTGCAATACCTATCTACAATTTGTTACGGTATTCGTATCCTACTAGCGAACATGTGCGTATAACTCTGATTTATATTGAGCTGTGACATTATTTATATAAAATCAATTTACAAAGACGAATTTTTACGGTTAAATGTATATTACATATGATGAAACTTTTAATCTAAATAGATCAATTTATCCGGA
Source organism: Vesta saturnalis (assembly GCA_036346205.1). NCBI lineage: Eukaryota > Metazoa > Arthropoda > Insecta > Coleoptera > Lampyridae > Vesta > Vesta saturnalis. Next base: position 239,216 of record JARFJB010001262.1, read on the forward strand.
CGGCACACGTTTCTATTAATTGCATAACTAACTATTTTTAATTATATTCGACAGAAACTAAATTCATTTACTCGTAGTTTCTTATCTATTTATACAGATTGGATTGAGTATTATATATTTTTTTACAAAATTACAAAATTCTAAACGCTACAGTACAATACTCATTTTAGAGCAAACAAAAAGCAATAGAACCATTTAATTTTAGAAAAGTTTTTTGTTATAAAAGTTCCCTGCAACAATAAGTAAACTACTATAAATTAATTTTATTAGTTTTAATTACACTAATTAGGATCATTATTATAGGTTGCCTATAATACAGTAAACAAAATAATTAGAATAATACTAAAGGAATCTGTCTCCAACAGAAGACATGTCCATAATAAAGCTACACTAGAGACTTACCAGTGCACGGTGTTTGTTTTTATTTATAACAATATCTTCCTTACATTCATTGTATACTTAATAATTCGTAATTTGTTTCAGATATGGAAATGAAGAAACTAAATTGTCTGCTCATGATTTATGTAGGCCTGCTATTAATTACAATTGCGCCGGCTAGACTTAGAAAAGAAAAAGAAAGAAAGAAAACAACCAAGTTTAGTTCTGATAACAATCTGTGCACAATCGAAGGAAATTCGGCTCCATTTCATTGTTTTTGCAGTGATGTTTCAATAACTACTAATGCTTCAAAAGCAAAGTGTTGGGTGTTTAAAGGATTAACTCCAGATCACAACATTTGGGCATTATTTTCAACACAACGTTTCATAGCTGACCTGAATCTAATGGTAACGCCAATGGGAGAACTCAATTTTATACCTACAAAAGGTTTACAGTACTTAAAAGATTTGCATAGTTTAACAATTTTATACGGAAGTATAGACAATATTCAACCCTACGCGTTTGCAAATTTAACAAACATTCATCAAATAAAACTTGCCCGAAATGAAATAACGACATTAAGCAGTAGTGCATTTGCCCATTTAAGGAACGTATCTGCTTTGGACTTGAGTGAGAATAGAATAGTAGAATTAAATCGAGATGTATTCGTGGACTTGCCACTTTTAAAAAAGTTATGTCTTAAACAAAACAATATTAGTCTTATTCAAGAAAGTGCTTTCAGACATTTAACACATTTGGTGGAACTTGAATTAAGTACAAATGTTATTAGTGTTTTAACTAAAGGTATTTTTTCTGGATTAGGTGAACTTGAAAAACTGGCAATAAGTAATAATAAAATTGTGATGTTAGGTGATCTCACTTTTGCCGAACTTTGGATGTTAGAGGTAAGACAATTTAATTTTAAACCTTGCAATTTTACTTGATATATATATATATATATATATATATATATATATATATATATTAATGAATTCTTAATAACTAGGTATATTTATATTTTTAAAAGGATAATGCTGGGATTTCCTAGTTCCTGTAGGCATGCAGGTAAAAAGCCAAAATGTGATATTTATTACCGTCAATCGGTTTTCAGTATTTTTTAATGACGTTCTGACAGAAATAACGAAATAAATCAGAAATTGGGAATATTGTTCTAGATGGCAGACTCTATTGAAACGTGAAGAGAAGTATTTTTTTGGTCTGCCGATGAAGTTAAAAAAAATATTTTTGTTAGTATCCCGATTGACCCCTCAAAAGGGGCGAATCGGGCCACCCATTTAGTTTAACCCCTCTAATGGGGTCAACCGGGACACTAAGCTTTAAAAAAAAAGAAATATGATCGGAGAAAAGAATTTTTCCATGAAAAAGGTCTTCTTGTTGTTTCTTTAGTAGGCACATTATGGAACAAAATATAAAACAAAGGCACTTATAAACAATAAGATTTAAGTTTTAAATAAGCTGGGAACTCATATCCACCACGTCAGTTTAGTTGGTGATGGCAGTTTTTTTACAATTTGACATAAATTTATAACGCTTATGTCGTCCATTGCAGGAAAGATAAAACAATTTTTCTTTTTCCTATTGGGACGTAGAAATTTAACTTCAATATCGTTTAGTTTTTGAATTTGACCTACAAAGAATTTCTTGTCCTTATTGAGTTCAAATTGGACTTCAATAAACTCCCCAATAGACAGGTTTTCCGCGGCCACTTTTCCTAGATTATCCTCTTCTTCTTCGTTTTCCTTATCGATTTCAGATTCGGAGCTTATGTCAGGTTCAACTTCATCTTGATCATAGAAGTCCACGAAGTCTTCCACAGCTGTACTGGTTGATGGTCCAGCTTGCGACGTTTGTGGAAATGCTGTAGTGACAACACTTTTTCCGGGTTCAACAGCAATTTTCTTTTTCCTTGTGACTGTTGGCCTGCATACACTTCTACTCTCGTTCAGTAATCCTTCAACAGACGCTGTCCGAGCTTGAGGATCAACTTCTTCCATGCGCCCTGTTCTTTGTGGCAGACGTTTTGTTACCTGGGTTCTATCTAGTGGGTTAATTCCGGTTGCAGCAAATGATTTTATAATATTTTCACGCATAGTATCTAATCTGCTTATGGGAGAATTTAGCAACCTAGGGAAATACTGTTTAGGTAATGATCCCGTATATTTCTTTTTCCACTCTTGCAGGACCTTGCGCCAACTTTTCTTCAAGGGCCAAAACACAGCCACATCAAGCGGCTGGGTCAAATGTGTTGAATTGGGTGGTAGAAGACAAAACCGAATGTTATTTTCCTCACAAAGTTCTACCACTCTATATGATAAATGACTACACAGGTTGTCCCCAATTACAACTCTCAGTGCTGGCTGCTTTTTAAAAGGCAAGTGCAATAGTTATAAACCAGTCTTCGAAAAGTGCTTGATCAAACCACCCAGTTTTATTTCTACCATACCGTGTTCCGTTTGGGCCATTCTCTGTCCAGGTATCATAAATATGTTCACTTTTATAGACCACGAAAGGGGGAAGCATCTCGCCCGATGCGCTTATTGAAAACATTACTGAAGCCGAAGATTTTATATTAGCGAGTCGATAATGCGCTCTGGAGGTCGTGTTTTTCTTTTCACCACTACATATTTTCTCCCTGGATCATAAACGAAGCAAGTTTCATCGTAGTTGATAATGGATTGATGTTGAACGTTTTGTAGAACTTCTGCCAGATTGTCAAAGAAATTGTTTATTATGTCGGGAGTTATGGACGCATGAGACCGTTTGATGTTCTCACAAAGTCTGACTGTAAGGGCTTGTTGGTGTCTAGAATAAAATAAGTTGACCCAGTCGGGATCTGGTAAATTGCTGTTGAATTTAGCGACTTTAATTCCCTTTCTATCAAGATAGCCCTTGCCTATATAGCGGATATCAATTTTTTCTGAAGGATAGCCCTATTCTCCCATAATTGTAATTAATTCAACAAGCCTGATCTCCTCATTAGCACTTAAAATAGTTTGTCGTCCTTGTTTCTTCACATCCTTGCTAGCATGTCTTTGCAACGTTGATTTTGGTATGTTAAATATTTCGTTTGCTTCTCTAAGGCTTATTTGACCTCTTCTAAACTGTCTCAAGGCCGTTTGAAATAAATTTGGGTCATAATTTTGGTAAACCCTGCTACCAGGTCGTTTTTTATATTTTCTGGGCATTGTACCGATTCACCCCTAAAAGTAACAAAAATTATAAAAAAATGAATTAAAAACAAACTAAATGAAATACACACATCAACAAACACATAACATGTGAAGATTATTCAAAGGTATAACATATTAAAAAACAGAACCTAACTCGTTAGTATAAATGCCTTTTCATAAGGTAGTTTTCAAGCACATGCAACACGTAAACAAACGATCCACAATTCTTCCGCACCTGTACGCCACCACCATTACAACAATACTGCACGTTGAGCATGATCTCGAACACGCGTATGCCTCCCGCGCCGATTCCATTTATTATACATCCTAAAAACATCGCCTCTTGCGAAATTGACGCGAATTATCGATTCAACAACTTTTTGTACCGATTCACCCCACTGTCCAAATTCATCCCGATTGACGGTACTGTTTTTTATATATTTCGGTAAATTATTTTAATCTTCATCAGAAAAGTCTACAAATGATAAGGTGATCTATTAAAATTATTTTTAACCATATACATTGAAGAAAACCATAGTATAAAGTGTACAATATAAAAGAACTCTAATAACATGATAACAAAGTAAACATAGATATTAACTAACTACTAAACAAAGTTAGTGACCTACAAAATGTGTTTTAATTTTTACATATTGGAACATTCAAATAAAAATATATATTAGAGCTTCAAAACGACTAATTTATAAGATATTGAATAAAACTTTATTACATACTTACTTTTTTCTCTCTTTTGGTGAAAGGCTGTTTTAACAAATATGTGTAAATAGAACTTAGTCCAGTAGTATCAGTTTTGTGATTGTCACAAGTTTCTGTGTTGTTATTAATGTGGCACTTTTCTAAAAATTTTCTTTTTGGTTATCACTTTCGGTGTCTAGAATGGAAATATCACTAAAATTAAACTTATGTGCCGTACTATGGGAATGTATGCTAAGTGCAGTTGAATTAGGTTTTCTTTTTACATCACTTTTATGGAGAGCTAAATGTTTGGAAATCTTTAGTGAAGTTTGTCCTATGTAGGATCTATTACAGTTGTTGCAGGGTATTGAGTAAATGACTTCTGATTGTTGCAGTAGAGGGGTCAGTTTAGGGTTTTTCTTAAAGAGATATGGGTTCTTTTTGGAGTACAAGTCGTTCGTTTTAAGGGAGATCGCGGCATTACCATCGGCTAGATAGGGGAATTGGTTATCGTGCTAGTAGGAATAGAGGAAGCGGATTGCCCGTGTTTTTGCGGGATTAATAGGAACTCTCCCAGAGGTTTCTTTTAAATAATTCGGGACGCCGTTACGCAGTTTTGATGCATTGCCCAGAAAGAAATCTCACTCACAGACTGCACCACTGAAACTACGGGTTGTGTAACTGTTAAAATATAATAAATAAAAATAGTGGATAGAATAGAGTTAAGGCTGAACCTTGCGGTACCCCTGATATGAGTTAAAATAGAAGTTATTTCCTATGTTGACCTGTACTGACCAATTAGTTAAGTACGTCAGCATGACTTTGAAGAAACGATCTGGTATACCTAAAGTACGGATTTTATCAAGGATTTTGTTGGATGCTTGGCTAGAATCTGCTCAACTCATTTTTCGGGGCAACCTAAGAGAGAGTGGTCGGTATGCAGATAAAAGGCATGGTATAGTCGGGGTAAGGTTTTCGTATCGTAATGTTAGAAAATGGTTTCCGACTCGTTGGAAGATAGAAGAGTGTAATTTATTTATTGTAAATGTCTATCAGTAAGACGAGGAATCGGTCATGCAGGTGTTGCAATATTTTCTGTTTAGTGCAGAATTCAGCTTCTCCTTGGAATATGTGGTAACTTAGTCGGGGTGATAGAGACATAGAGACGATTCACGTTGTCAATTTGGACTTCGGGAAGGTTTTTGTTCTGGAATTGCTTAAGACCACTGTTTAGGTCTTCCTTTCCTTCCTTTGCTTTTCTCCTGCGTATTCTATCGAATTGTTGCCAGAAAAGTTGTGGTAATCCAATTACGAAGTAACTTTTGTCGAGGAATTTTTTGAGATTCCCTGTTCGGCGTCTTGCCTTCCTTTGCTCTTCTCCTGCATATTCTGTAGAATTGCTGCCAGAAAAGCTGCGATAATCTAATTGTGAAGTAACCTTCGTCCAGGAATTTTTTTTTAAGATTTCTGGTTTGGCGTCAAGAATTGGTGATTCGTCTCTTCTCTTTAAACTAAATAACGATTTGTTGTGGGGGTGATTAGCAGGATATGTTGATAGTTTTCAGTGGTAATGATGTTTTGACTGTTTTTGTAATACCGGAAGTTAAATCATTTATGGTTCTTTTTACATTTTGAGTGGCTGAAAGGTCACGAGTGGGAATGTGGTTCGAGATGTGTTTGAAGGGCATGCTCCAGCCGGCATTGGGAAGTCTTTTATTACGGTGCTTGAAGAGCTGGACAAAATGAAGTTGTATATACACTGACGTGATCGTAGAATCTATGAAGCATTCTTGATTGAAGTAGTGGAGCAAAGGATGTAATCAATTATTGAAGTGCCGTGATATTAAAAAAAACATGCGTTGTACAATAAGGTCGAAGAGATGGAGTCATCAAATTGTGTGTGAAATGCATTACAGTTACAGGTTGCGGTGTTGAGTAGACTGGATGCGTAATTTAGATCATCTTAAGGGACATTGGGACATTGGGGACATTGGGACAGGGTGGGTCCTAATATGAGAAAAAGACAATAGTAGTAGGAAAGTTCAGCCTCACAAGAACACATTTGAATTGTTGTAAGTGAGGAGGTATTTGAAAGCGGGTGGATGGGAAGTTATTGTGGTGTTAATGGTGTAGGTGTTTAAGTAAGGAACTTTTCCGATGGACACTCTTGGCGTTAACTGTCCTTGTTACAACATCCATCATAATATGCTTAAGGGATCGGGAACTCGGACAATGAGAACCAAACCTTTGGTCTTAAAAGTAGGGGCGGGGTGTAAGGATTCGACTGATCGTATACTCTCATTGGGAAAATCTAGAGATGGGAGTATGTGATGCTCTGTAAAAAGATTATGAGTTCTTTGTTTGAAGTCGGATTTTGCGCAAGATAGGATGGGGTGTTGGATTGCTATCGTCGACGGAAAATTGATACGTTCCCGCTGCTTCTGGCATAGCTACACTTCCGTTGAGCGGAGAATTTACATATAGTTGATTTGTGATTATTGACGATAGGGATTGCACACTCCTCAGCTAACGTGCCCGCATGTGGTAATATACTTGGAGAGTATTGTCGGGATTTGGGAAGGCAGAGTAATGGTTTCTGAAGTAAGCTAAGGTCCATTGGAATGAGTCGGCCTAGGGAATGTTGGGTAGGCAAGACCATTCGTATTGCTGTGTAGGATGACGAAGATGATACTGTAACCTAAGCTGCATACCATCAGGTAAAGAAAGAAGGTATGACAGAAGACTCGGGCGCAGAAGTGGCTACGCTCATAAATTATTGTAGCAGTTATCGATCAGCGGAATCCGATATATCTCGGGTTAACGTGTGTCGAAAAAAAAAACGTAACTGCCAATTAATTTTATTTGGGTAGCCAAACTGTTGTTTACTTTCTTCTACAACCATAAATCTGCTTTACCTTAAACACTGTCATTCAATGGAATGGTGTATTGTAAATACTTGAAAATCAGTACGCATACATGTATGTACAGCACATATGAATGCAAATATTACACTTAATAAGACTTAAGACAGCACCCCCCAATTGGGCGTATGCACAAGATATGGTTAACTAGAGGAAATGAACTTATTTAGCAAGTTTTAAGCTAGGCACTAGGCACTTCGAGTAGGGAACTTAGCAAGCTACCAGTCTTAATGGACCATAATTTTTAAAACAAACTTGCTTGTGAACTAAAATCACCTATATATGGCACGTGTGAGTGTGTAACCATAAGTAGCAAATAAATCAATTAATTACATTAAGAAGAAAGAGCTTGCGAAATTTCTGTCTTTATTTGTAAATAAGTTTTAACTAAATTTGACAGAACCGGGATTTTTTAGTAGGAGTACTAAATATGTAGTTTTATTAAAAGCACACGAAGGTAGGCTAGCACGCACTCACGCAGTAGACATTTAATTATTGTAACTGAAACAATATTTAGGTATGATAACACTAATTAATATGGCGAGAAGCAAAATGTTTGTCAATTAAAATTGTTAATAAATTACAAATTGGACGATGGTTAAACAACGTTAATAACTAAATTTCAGCTTGATCAAAACTAATTATTACGGAATTAACATAAACTTCCTATCTACTAAAATTATGACGAAATGGCGAAATAAACGTCGAAGTTACTAGTTAAAGTGATTAAAGGTACTTAGTATGAAAGAGGAATATCAGTCCATTAAATTATGAGTAATAACCTAAAAAGACGGTGGTGAAAACCTGTCAAGTCAAGTTCGCTAGTGGTAGTGAAAATATTAGCAATAGTAAACTTATACACACGGTAGAAAAATAAATATCCATGCCAATCAAACTTACGATAACTAGCTAAACTAACGGTGTTCAATCTAGTATCCGGTAAAACTTGCTGGTAGAGCCAGATGGAGCGTAAACAAATTTCATTAATTAATTAAAGATGTAAGGGAGTCTCGGAACGTTTTCGAAAAATGTAAGAGCTTTGGATCGGTGTAAAATCAATTTTCAATTACTATTTTTTTAAGTAAAAATAAAGGCTCACACGTATCTACTTTTAAGCGGGTGTGAGAATTTTGTAAAACGGCGATTTTTGACAGTTTTGTATAATTTTAATTTCAAATGTTAGTTAAATGTACATAATTGGTTATCTACAAAAGCAAATAAAACAATTAATTACATTAATTAGTTAACCGGCTACTGCAGCAACTTGATTTTAACTCCATTAAAAACTCCTCTCTCGGTTCTATCTTTGGGTAAAGGAACGCGTGGGTGGTTAATAGCAAAACGTATAATTTCTAGTTAAGTTTTGTTTCTTTATTATACACGGTTTTTACCAATTACCTTCTCTCTTGCTTTGATTACCTGTACCTAACTTCAACTAATTGCACCTGTAAAAATGTCGGTTGTCCATTATGCCCGTAATTTCAATTGAACCTCATAATAAAATAGCGATGTATGCGCGGGTATCATCTGGCTCTCGGTTTGTAACGATCCACTTACTTTATTCGTTAAAAGTCACACAAATGCTACGGAACTTTTGAAAACGAAACACATAATGCCATAAAATTTACCTATTAGTTAACGTGTTGTTAGTTCAAGTGCAATCAGTATGGCAAGTGTAAGATATCTTGACGATTTACTTTCCCAATGGTTATTAGACATTCCGAAATTTACTAATATAGCATTTTCATTTATAATAATATGAATAAACTGTTATTATTATAACAAATATAATAACGTTTAAAAATTTAGTGAAGGTACAATATCGTTTAAGAAATGTACTGGAATGCTTATGTTCAATCCATAACAGTGCATAGAAAAAGAATTACTCGATCTAGTCGTTACAGACTAAATTGTAATTGTAAATTACTTACAGGATTTGGATTTGGAAGCCAATCAAGTTGAATACATATCTGAACGAGCGTTTAGTGGTTTGACTCATTTACTAAAACTCAACTTAAGTCACAACAAATTGAAGAAGCTAGGAAGTAGTACGTTAGATGGAGTTCCCGCAATTACCAATCTAGATCTTAGGCATAACGTGTTAGAGACTTTAACGCTAGATAATATGAATCCGATTTTACACAATTTTTATAATGAAAAAGGATTCCTCCATTTTGAAAGTAAGTACATTTTTATATTCCGTTCGAACTAAACGTAATAGTGAAGGCAATAACAATAATAAGGTGCATAATGATAAATTAATCCAGTTTAAAAATTATTATTAATTTTATTAAATACATAAATAAAAGGTTTACCTCGAGTAGAATTTGAACCTACGACCTGTACTTTGCTAGAGTACCGCGTTAACCATCTGCGCCAACGAGTTAAAAGCCCCAATCGATCTAAATTTTGTCTTTATGTATGTATAACTTAGAATTTACATCAGTTCTGCATACATAAAGACAAAATTTACATCGATTGGGGCTTGTATCTCGTTGGCGCAGATGGTTAGCGCGGTAATCTAGCAAAGTACAGGTCGTAGGTTCAAATCTCAAGGTAAACTTTTTATTTACGCATTTAATAAAATTAATACTAATTTTTAATTACACATTTACTTTTGAACTTATTCGTTCATAACAAGAACTGATAATAATCCAGTTTAGTTTGAACGTTAGGATATGATGACAGGCTTGCTGCCAAATTCTTCACAAATTAATAGAATTTGCTGATTAAACAATGCTTAATTTGTTACACTAAATATGTGAATATCCATTATACAGCTTTTAAAAATATCTGGACGTTATTATTAGAGTAGTGTTATAACAGTTGAATTTGTGTTAATTATGAGTTTCATACTCTAAAGAGATACTACTTCACATTTCTATGTGTGTGTGTGTGTGTGTGTGTGTGTGTGTGTGTGTGTGTGCGTTCGTGCGTGCGTGTGTCTTTGCGTGCGCGCGTGTATACGTGTGCTTGTGCTTGCGCGTGTATACATGTGCTTGTGCTTGTGCTTGTGCTTGTGCTTGTGCTTGTGCTTGTGCTTGTGCTTGTGCTTGTGCTTGTGCTTGTGCTTGTGCTTGTGCTTGTGCTTGTGCTTGTGCTTGTGCTTGTGCTTGTGCTTGTGCTTGTGCTTGTGCTTGTGCTTGTGCTTGTGCTTGTGCTTGTGCTTGTGCTTGTGCTTGTGCTTGCGCTTGCGCTTGCGCTTGCGCTTGCGCTTGTGCCTGTGCCTGTGCCTGTGCCTGCGCCTGCGCCTGCGCCTGCGCCTGCGCCTGTGCCTGTGCCTGTGCCTGTGCCTGTGCCTGTGCCTGTGCCTGTGCCTGTGCCTGTGCTTGTGCTTGTGCTTGTGCTTGTGCTCGTGCTCGTGCTCGTGCTCGTGCTCGTGCTCGTGCTTGTGCTTGTGCTTGTGCTTGTGCTTGTGCTTGTGCTTGTGCTTATGATTGTGCTTGTGCGTGCGTGTGCACGTGCGCATGCGCGTGCGGGTGAGCGCGCGCGTGTGTGCGTGTGCGTCTGTGTGTGCGTGTCGGCGTGCGCGTGCGTGTGCGTGTGTGTGCGTGTACGTGTGCGTGTGCGTGTGCGTGTGCGTGCTGTGCGTTTGCGTGTGCTTGTACGTGTGCGTGTGCGTGTGCGTGTGCGAGTGCGTGCGCGTGTGCGTGTGCGTGTGCGTGTGCGTGTGCGTGTGCGTGTGCGTGTGCGTGTGCGTGTGCGTGTGTCTGTGCGTGTGCGTGTGCGTGTGCGTGTACGTGTGCGTGTGCGTGTGCTTGTGGGGGTTCGTGTTAGTGTACGTGTGCGTGTGTGTGCGTATGCGTGTGCGAGTGCGAGTGCGAGTGCGTGTGCGTGTGCGTGTGCGTGTGCGTGTGCGTGTGCGTGTGCGTGTGCTTGTGCGGGTGTGTGTGAATGTGCGTGTGTGTGTATGTGTGGGTGATTTGTGTGTGTGGATTGCTTTGTGTCTATGGGTGTGGGGGTGCTTGCGCGCGTTTTTGTCTGTGTGCCTATGTTAGTGTGCCCGTGCCCGCAGGCATGCGTGAACGTTTGTATGTTACTATCCCCGACCACTCCAGAACGACAAAACGTATTTAAGATTACTTTGTTTTCTTCCGGAGCTTATAAAAGTTTGGAATAATTAATTATAAGTAATTATTAAGAACAGTTCTTAGGTTTTATAAAATATTTCTGAAACCGCTGCATATTTCAAAGATATAAAAATACCAGCACACAGATTTTACACCTATGGATTAATTACAAGCTATGCAATTACTTCATATGGGATGTGGCTTGGCCTCAGAAAATCAACCAAATGGAATTTATGTATTCGTTCAAATAAAACTGTTTTATAAGAAAATGTGTAAACCAATTTTTAAAGGAAATCTAATTTAACTTAACTTTTTATAAATTTTCTTCCGGAAAAGAGGGAAATTTAAATGATATTTTTGAAAATGTGACATTCAGTTTGACAGTTCAGTATTGAATATTTACATTTTAATAAATTGAATGGAAAGCGATATTTCAGTATGTTATCGGGAGTGATCATACATTTGGTGCATTAAAAATAATAAAATTCATCAATTGTGTGTTTATGACAGAAACGGGTACGCGAGACTAGAAGCAGAGAATGTAAGTGAAGAGAGAGAAAGGGTAATAGAGGACATAATTAGAAGAGATAGGGACGTACAAAAGCAAACCCGATGGGCGAAATTAAGAATCTAAATACAGTGTAAATTACACAATATTAAATTCCATGGGACAAAAAGAAACCTGATAAAATAAGGTTCTGGGCGATTAATGAAGAAAAGGAAAACAGATATTGGAGGAAAGAGGAAGAAAGGATATGTAGATTATGCGGGGAAGGGATGAAGAACAAGAGACAGATATTACAAGGGTATGGAAGAAATACTAGAGGGAAAGCGTAGGGGAGCGGAGTGATTGGAGGAAACGCAGAAAAGGAGAAGACTGATAATGGGAGATGGGACAAATGGGAGAAGATAGATAGATAGAATAAAATGCACGATGCATTCAATGGAGAACAGCAATGCGATCGAAATGCTTTAAATCAATTAGTACGAATAATGGTCCCACTTTTGAATCAGCATACGACAAATTGATGACATCAGTCAGCGACGGGTACGGAGGAATATTCTTCCTAGATGCACCTGGCGGAACTGGCAAAACGTTAATAATTTCATTGCTTTGCGAAAAAAGTCAAATCTTCATTAGTAAACAGCATCCGTTCGAATTCGGGTTCGATAACAGACCCGCATAGTTATACGTTAAACATTTGGGATGCCCAAACTACCTTTAAAAAGCGGTTAATATTAAATAACTTCTAAAAAAAATTTAACCACATGGAACCCGACGCTTCATTGGGTTTGAATAGTGAACAAAAATTAGTAAACCATATCCGAAATTGGGTTTTGTCCAACAGAAATTGAAGTGAAGATTATGGTATATAATTTAGCTAAACGATTGAAAATTCCAAATAGATTTAACGAAAATAAAGGTAAGTTATAAACATTAAAAGATACACATAATATTATATGTATTAGGTAGCTATGTAGTTTATGGGTAAAACTGGTAGGATATGGTTAGAGTTGTTTTTGTGTCGAAGGACTGAAAAATCTTAAATCACTTCTTTTGCCCGATCTATTGGAATGGAAGTCATCGTTGAAGCCCATCTCGCGAATTTTGAAAAAGTTATAACAGAATATAGTTTTTTTAAACAAACCGGGGCATATCTACAATACCGACGAGAGAAGTTCACAATTTAACATAAGAGCTGAGCAAATCTTACCCAAAAAAGTTCTGAATGTTTTCACAGTATAAACCAAAGTGAAAAGGGTGAAATCGTTAGCGTCATTTCATGATGTATTGTGGAAGGGAGTTTTATACCCCCATGCTGCATTTTCAAGAGTTAAAATAAAAAAGGCGAATTGATAGATAGCATGCCACCGGATTCACCCAAATGTCCCATAATTATGTTTATGTCAAGTCTGAAGTATTTATGGATTGGTTAAAGACACAATTTGTTCTTATAAAACCTCATGGTACGCTATTATTGATACTAGACGGGCATACCTCTCTTACAAACAACTTAGATATACTGGAATTTGCAAAAGAATACGACAGTGTTATGTTCTTTACCCGTGCACACGATCTATTATTTACAGTCGATAGCTTTTTTAAGTCTCTGATAGGGAACTATTATGATGTACAGAAATAATCCAAAAAAAGTTCTAAACAGATTGCAGATTGGAAAGCAACTGGGCGAGGTTTGGGAAAAATCAGCTACTGCACAAAACGCAATTTCCTCGTCTAAATCGACGTCATATTTTATTACGAATTTTGAATCCAAAATCTTGCTTGCTCTATAGAGAATCCATTTCCGAATGAAATAGTTCAAGCAAGACCTGAATATCCCCCACCAGATACCTTTGGTATCCAAAACTAGAAAATCACTTCTAATAAATCAACAGCTACTGAAGATATTACTCCTGGAAAACCTCTGGAAGAATTTTTCCCGTATCCGTCTCACATATAGCTGTAAAAAAAGTTCGTATTACAGAAAAAAAAAGAAAAAATCCCAAACAATAAATAAAAAAAGCTGACCCCCATTTGGTAATAAAATGAGTAAGTAGAAAACAAGAAAGAATCATTTCTAGTGAATTTTCATCTTCTGAAGATGAAACTAGCGATGTTACATTAAATGACTATTCTAGTGCGGATGAACAGTTTAGTGATTTAGAAAACGAATGCGTTGGATGTAATGAAGATTACGATTTAACTAAAAAGATAGACGAATGGTTCCAATGTATTTTGTTTCAGCACTGGTTGCACGAGTATTTCACAAGTTTTGTTAACCTTTTCCAAAACTGTAGCTAGTAAAAGAAAGTAGCGAGGTGTGTTACTCCTACCTCCCAAGGTCCATACCATACGGTAGGATAGTCTGAGAATTTGATTTTCTTTAGTTTTAATGATGAATATTTTTTAGTTCGTAATTGTTCCGAAAAGAATACCAAAGTTTAGTTATTTTATGTACCAATTTGCCGATTTGTACTTCCAGTAATTCGTATTTATACATGTGTGGAATGGAAAAAAGAACGGGTGTTTACATAATTGACAAATTTTAGCCAAAGAGTATTTCAAATAATTTATGCAATTATGTATTAGTAAAATTATGGGCAGATAACTTGTAAGTTTTAAATTTGTCAATTTTTTTTTGTTTAACAGCGTACTTGCCTTTTGGGTTTTTAAACGGTGTATTTTATATTTATATTTTACATAAACGTTTCCTTTTTATCGTTTTCATATGTTATAAACTGGTTATAACACCTTAAACAATTCTTAAAGATATTACCACTGTTGAGGACTATAATTGTAATTGTTATCGAAACGTATGGATTTATGTAAAATATAAATATAAAAACGTCCCATTTAGAAACCCAAAAGCTAAGTATTTTATTATGTGTAATATTAATGAGACTACCTCGGCCAGGTTTGAACCCACGCCGCTCGGGTGAAAGGCAAGCACTCTAATCATTCCACCACCGAGGCTATTATTAAAACTATTTCATTTCTTTTAATTTCCACTTTTAAGGTTTACCGAAAGCCGACACATACCGATAGATACCTTCATAAATTATTATCAAACCACCATCCACGTAATTATACTAAGTGGGCTGTGGTAAACGAATTTATGACACTGAATTTTTGAAAAATGAGTACATATTTAACAAAATCATTACAAGTTAATGGGTATTCTCTTAAACATATAAATAATATCATTACACCTGCTAGACATAACCATGAAGAAAAGTAATTGCTTAATGTAGGTACTGTCTTTCTTCTTTTCATTACTAATACTACAGATAAATTGAAAAAGTTCATTATGAATTTTTCTTTAAACCTGCAAGAAAAACACGTCAAATGCATTGTCTTCTTCCGCAGTATGTACGTTATTTTGTTCTTGTGGAAGATTATACATTGTAACCACAAAACGTACCATTGACACTAGACGTAAAGAACATATGAGACTTTGTAGTTTGGGACAACCAAGGAAGTCTGCGGTAGCTGAGCATAATTTAAATAATTTAAATAATGACATTCAATTCAGTAAAATGAAAGTATTGACAAGACAAACCCACGATTACGTGTGTTTACAATGTGAAGCTATTGAAATATAAGCATCCAAACAACTTCCATGGACAAAAAGAACATCTCTGATTAAATAGGTTTTGGCATCTGATAATTAGAAAAAGGCATAATGGTATCTATCAATTTTATATTTTGGCATGTGTAGGTTCTTTGATGTGGTTTCACCTAGAACTTGAAGGAAATGCTTCCAATTAAATTTGTTAAGTTAACGCAGTATTACAATAATTTAACGTATATAGTTAAAATTAAAAATCACATTAAATGTACACACTGTATTTTCACTGTACAATAACGATTACAATTATTAACCAAAAACTATTTCATTGTTATATCTGACTAGATCCTTAATTTTAGTTGTGAATAATTTTTTTCAATTGCAAATAAAAGTTTTTCTGAAGTTAACACTTACATCATAACTTGATTGAATATTAACAATTTTTTCTCTGGTTATGACATTTTTCATTGTTAGCCTCCGTCCGTTACAGGGTGTTATGGTTTGTCATCTTGAAGGCAGTTTAATAACATTTAATTTATTAAAGATCTATTTATTCTTTACTAAAATAAAATTAGATTGCATAGTTATACGTTTATCAAACTATTATGTTAATAACAGACTTATACTTGCGTATTTATATTTCACAAATGTATTCTGACATCTCAATTAATTCTTAAAGCTTTTACCATTTATTGAGGACAATAACTGTTATTGTTATCGAAACGTTTAAATTTACATAAAAGATAAATAAAAAATACACGATTTCCCAAAAGTATTTTAATTATGTGTGATAATGCTGAACTAAAAGTTAACAAATTTAAATAAAGAACGATTATTTAAATACTACTAACTTATTCAATTTGAAATACAGGACAAGGAAAAGGATCACATTTTGGGGTAAAAGTTGAAATATCTTATGCATCAAATTAAGCTTAAGGGCGAGAGAATGTATATTAAATAATTTGAACTTATATTCTTACAGATAATGATTACTGCATATTACTTGCTTATTGAATATATATATATATATATATATATATATATATATATATAATTTTAATGTTTTATACAAATGCTAGAATGTTAACAAAGTTCGTAAAAAACTTATTCTAATTCCTTTAACTTGTTCCTTAATATTTTACCTGAATTCACTTTAGGAATAGATTCTACAAAGGTAACACCTCCTATTAAGTGCTTGTAATTTACAACTCTCTTTTCTACATATTCTTGTATCGTGTTTGCTGAAATTGTTGAATTACGTTTTTTCACTACAAAAGCTTTTGCAACTTCCCCATATTTATCATGAGGTACTCCGATTACCGCAATATCCTCTACATCCGGGTGCAGTCTAATTAACTCTTCTAACTCAGACGGAGAAACTGAGTATCCCTTTACCTAGAATTATATTTGCAGGTTTATTTTGTTAGTTTTACTTGTTTAACCTTAATCAATTCTTTGATTCTGTCGGTGATAAAAAAATGTCCATCTTCATCATAATACCCGACATCGCCTGTTTTGAACCATTTGTCTTGAGTAAATACCTCTTGGGTCAATTTTGAATTTTTGTAATAACCATTCATTATCTATTTTAGGACTATAATGCAGTAAAGTTACAAAAAAAATAATGGTTTAACCTGAGGTCCTCGCAATAGAATCTCTCCAGGTTGATTTTTACCAAGAATTGTTTCATTAGCTACTGATACTAATTTGGTTTCTATCAAAGGAAGTGGAAAACCGATGCCTCCTACTTTGACACCATTCTTCATGCGTGGTGTTTGAATGTGAGTAACAGAGCAAGATTCAGTTAAACCATATCCCTGTCTGAAGTCTATTTCTTTGTTTGCTTTTTCACTCAAGTTCAGTACATATTGTCTTCCTATCGAGGAACCTCCAGTCAAAATAACTTTAATATTTGTTAAATGTGATTGTGTAATGTTACTATTGTTGTATAGCATTTGAACTAAAACCAAAACATTTAAGTAATCAAAATTAATACTTTTGAATACTTCTTACTAATTGGGGGTGTTACGCAAAGAATTAATGATGAATAATTCTCTAAAATGCGTATAAACATGTGAGATGTAAATTGTGGGACAGTAACCATTTTTGATCCTTTTACCAAAGACTGGAATAATAAAAGGATTAATCCATATGCGTGGTACATGGGCAATATTGCAGGAACAATATCTCTCTGTGAGCCTAAAAATCAAGTTTAAACATAATACTAATCTTTTGTAAATATACCAATTGCTTCTGTCCATACTTCAAATTGAGGTATACACATTTGGTGTAAAACACACATTATATTCTTGCTGGTAATTTCTACACCCTTTGGGCAACCGGTAGTGCCACTGGAATATAGAATCAGTACTGTATCGTCTTGACATTTTTCTATTTTGAATTGAAGATCGTACGGTCCTTGTGTCACATCAGCAAAACTGATAGCTCCATTAGGTAAAGTGGTATCTTTCTATTAAGCATAGTGCATAAAGTTATATTTCTGTCAAAAAGAAAGTTATTTCGTACATTTGTTTTTACCGTTATGATTGGAATTTCTAACTTAAACAGTCGTAAGGTTTTAACTGCGCTGGCATATGCTTCACTTGTAGTAAATAGTAATTTGCTGTCAGAATGTAATAATTGTCTTCCAATTTCATCTAGGAACATGTCAACGTAAATATTCAATCGATTTCAAACTTTTGGTATACCACAAACATAAAGTGATTAATATTACGAGCTTACTTTATGCACACTCTTGTTAGAGATTACAAACCCTCTTGAATGGTGCTTCAACTGTATATAAAATCAGATTATACAGGGTAAGTCAGAAATAATGGATCAACACTAAGTTAGATATATTAGACACCAGAATATTATGTTTGAGCTCATCATGCCTTATACGAATATCGCTGGTTTAAGGGATGCAGGGTGTTGCAGGTTTAAATTTTATTCTGAAATTTCTCAATAATTGAGAAAGTTTTGATAGCATGAATCTTAAAATTGGTAGTGTTGGGTTTTTTGGTATTATTTAGGTAAATCATATATATATATATATATATATATATATATATATATATATATATATATATATATATATATATATATATATAGGGTGGCCCACCACATTCGCCTCGGTTTTTCTACGAGAAATGAAAAGGGTTGGGAAATAATTTTTGGCGCAGTCATATGTGGATTCTTGAGGAGCATATTCCAAAATTATTTTTGAATATACAGGGTGGCACAATAATAAAGTACATATCAAAGTTATATTTTTTCTTATGGAATACCCTATAATTTTTTATATTTTTAGATACTATAGACCTAATAAAGGTAAGTTTCTGTTACACTTCCTATACCTAAAACTGATCGTTTCTGAGAAATTTTGAGAAATATAAAAATACATATTGTAATTTAAAAATTGCTTACACCCTGTAACATAGAACGAGCTGCTCATAATTAAATCTACTGGTTAGCTGAAAGGTTAAGGTATACTACCATATAGAAGTTTTATTTCAAAATTATACAGAGTGGTGAAAAAAATTGCTCCAAAGTTTAGCTGCAAATTTTACTGAATAACTTCTTAAAGTTAAATGGAACACCCCATATTTAGTGGCTTATTTCGACGCAGAATTAGATTCCCTTTAAAACTATATTAGAGTTCCCTATACGTATCTCTTATGCTTTTTACGCAAACGGCGTTTTTATATTTTACTTATGAATAATTTCTTTATCGTAAATATATTGTAATGAAAATCTAAAAAGCATTTTTTAAAAGCATTTTATTGAACGGTTAACAAACTTAAATAGTAAAATAATTATTATTTTAATAAATGTTCAAAGTTGTGTCCATTATTCTCAATACATAAGCGAACTCTTTTTCGAAATGATTGCTGAACCCTGGATAACATATTTGGTGTTATGGAACGAAATTTTTCTTATTCGTACTTTCATAACGTTAGGTGACGTTGGCGGTGTCCCTCAACCAATATTTTCAAATACGTATACAAAATAGTCAACCTTAAACGAGACGTAGAACTGGGAATCAACATTGAAATTAAGGTAATCGGAAAGGGTAAAAAAAATTTCCATCACTTGCATTTTCCACTACTACGAAGTACAAGGGTGAGGCGTATGACACTCGAGGAAAATTCGCTTGTTGATGGTATAATAAATAAATAGGTGCGTGAAGACAGTTGGGTCATTTTCGAATAATGCCATTTAAACTGGTATTCCAATCACAAGATTATCATGGGCCAATAAAAGAACGTTCAATTCTACATAAAAGGTACTATTGTTTAGGTGCCTAACTTAATCATTTTCTGAGCTATTTGCATTAAAAGGTCTCTATGTATTTTGTTGATTTTCTCAGGCGCTGATATTGAACTTTTTTTCTAAGTAAGCATATGTCAAATTTTCATGTCAATAAATATTGGCAATGTTGACCCGTGTGATTTATTATTCGTGTAAAATTATCAGCTAGTGATCAAAAATTGCTACGACATAATTTTTCCGAAAGTGAGATGAGTGATATGATGAGTCTTTTTGCACAGGCTAATTTTAATGGACATGTGACGGCCCGAAGATATGTACAATTGTACCTAAATAGATTGCAACCTGATTATAAACTATTCAGAAATCTTTACAATCGCTTAGGACCAAAAGTAACCATGGTACTCCAAAATCTACCACAGTCAATGAAGAAGAGGACATTTTAATTCGTGTTTCGGAAAATTGCTTTATCTCCTCGGTTAAGTGCGGTAACGGGGGTAAGCTAATGGTCCATTTATAGAACTTTGAAAAAATGACTGTTACACCCATATCATTATGCTCCGGTTCAGCCGTTATTGTCTCAAGATTTACCACTTCGCGTACAATTTGCTCAGTTTCTACAAAATATCCAAACGGAAAACCAGATTTCCTCAATAAGATTCTACATACCGATGAGGCGATATTGACTAGATGGGAGTTTTCAATAGGAAGAACAATCGTTTGTGGGATTTGCGAAGATCCGTATGCTGTAAAAGAAAGACATTCTCAGCATGAGTTTAAGTTGAATGTTTGGTATGGTTTAGTTTCAGGTTTTTTCATAGGACCTTTAGAATTACCACCCAATCTAACTTGATCTCATTATGTTAACTTTCTTCAACATAATTTAAACATGCTTTTAGATGATGTACGACGTTGCGCTACCAGATTTCACCTTGTCAGTACGCCACTATTTAAATGAACATTTTTCTCACCGGTGGATTGGCCGTAGGAGTGAATTTAGTTGGTTACCAACAAGTCCAGATTTAAACCCCCTGTACTGCTCAGTAAGGTCAAACTTGAAGGATGTGGTGTATCGTGAAGAAATTAATTCTGTTGAGGAGTTGCGGCAGAAAATACCAGTAGCCGCGAATGCATTTAGAAGTAATGGGAACATTTTGTTTAATATTCATTTAAGGAATGTATAGTATATAATGGATTGAAGTAGATAGTGGACACTTCCAGATTAAGGTTTGTTATTATTACTATTACCAATAATTGTTATTGTTATTTTTATCTTTTGAGAATAAAAAATCACCACAAAACGAATGTTAAAATCAAATAACTCGGACACCGATAAAGTTAAGCGACCTAAACAAGAGTACCTTTTTTATGTACAATTGAACGTTCTTTGAGATTTAAATTGTTTCAGGCAACAGTTAAAAAAATGCCTTGATTTACCTAAACAATACCAAAAAACCTAACATTACCAATTTTCAGACTGTGTATATGACTGTATATATATATATATATATATATATATATATATATATATATATATATACATATATATATATATATATTGATTTACCTAAATAATACCAAAAAACCCAACACTACCAATTTTAAGATTCATGCTATCAAAACTTTCTCAATCATTGAGAAATTTCAGAATAAAATTTAAACCTTCAACACCCTGCATCTC
Organism: Vesta saturnalis; assembly: GCA_036346205.1. NCBI lineage: Eukaryota > Metazoa > Arthropoda > Insecta > Coleoptera > Lampyridae > Vesta > Vesta saturnalis. The sequence goes on from JARFJB010001262.1 coordinate 260,492, forward strand.
TTGAGTGGTGAAAAAATTGCTCCAAAGTTTAGCTGCAAATTTTACTGAATAACTTCTTAAAGTTAAATGGAACACCCCATATTTAGTGGCTTATTTCGACGCAGAATTAGATTCCCTTTAAAACTATATTAGAGTTCCCTATACGTATCTCTTATGCTTTTTACGCAAACGGCGTTTTTATATTTTACTTATGAATAATTTCTTTATCGTAAATATATTGTAATGAAAATCTAAAAAGCATTTTTTAAAAGCATCTTATTGAACGGTTAACAAACTTAAATAGTAAAATAATTATTATTTTAATAAATGTTCAAAGTTGTGTCCATTATTCTCAATACATAAGCGAACTCTTTTTCGAAATGATTGCTGAACCCTGGATAACATATTTGGTGTTATGGAACGAAATGCTTCTCTTATTCGTACTTTCATATCGTTAGGTGTCGTTGGCGGTGTATTGTAAACAATATTTTTAATATATCCCTATACAAAATAGTCGAGAGTTGTTAGGTCCGTAGACCTGGCTGGCCAGTCCTGTGGACCTACTTGGCCCATTGCATCTATTGTGATATTGCCCATCTAATTCATTCCTAACACGTCTATCAAAGTTTGCAGGAGCACCATCTAGCTGCATCCACATTCGTTGACGAATATTAAGCGCAATAGTTTCCAATAGTATAGGCAAATTGTTCCTAATAAATCTAAGAAACATGGCGCCGTTTAAGTGGCCATCAAAAAAGTATGGACCTACCATTTGCGTTCCGATTACTCCACCCCACACCTTAACACACCACCTGTGCTGGTGATCAAGGGTTCTGAAAATATTAGGATTTTCGTCACTGCAGTAGTGAAAGTTATGTCTATTAACTAATCCGTTATTATGAAAACTTGACTCATCGGAAAAAAGCACGTATTCAAAAAATTTTCATCATCACCAAACTTTTTTAGAACCCATGAACAAAAATTCAGTCGTCGATCATAATCTTCTTCAGAAAGTTGTTGATGTAGTTGTATGTGATACGGGTAAAATTTGTGTTTTTTAATTATTCTTTAGATGATCTGTCTGCTTATACCAGTTGCTTCATGTATTTTTCGGTGACTTGTTTGAGGGTCTTCCACCAGAGATTCCATCACTAAATATTAATTTTCCTCATTTCCGGTAACCGATTTTTGTCGTTCGGGCTTAGTATAAGACACACTGCCTGGTCTTCGGAAAAGCTGCAACAACTTTTCCAATGGACGCTTATTAGGATGATGCCTGTTAGGATACCTTTGGACATATACTCTTGACGCTAATGACAGTTTTCTTCACACTGGCCGATTACCAAGATCATATCAATTCGTTCGTCCTGGGGGTAAGTTCTCATTTTAACTAATGAAATGTAACAATCTCGAAAAACTATTTTAAACTACTTTAAACAACGATAATGGTTTGACTAATAAGTAGCGTCACTGTGAAATCATTTTTCGAAATGGGAGCTTTTCAATATAAAAAATTTGTGGGATTAGGAAGATCCGTATGCTGATAAAAAGTAAAATATCACATGCGTTTAAGTAAAAGTAGGATGGTTAGTTTCAGGTTTTTCATAGGACCTTTAGAATTACCATCCATCAATTGATCTCATTATGTTAACTTTCTTCCATTAATTTAAACATGCTTTTAGATGATGTACGACGTTGCGCTACCAGATTTCACCTTGTCAGTACACTACTATTTAAATGAACATTTTTCTCATCGGTGGATTGGCCGTAGGAGTGAATTTAGTTGGTTACCAACAAGTCCAGATTTTAAACCCCCTGTACTGCTCAGTAAGGTCAAACTTGAAGGATGTGGTGTATCGTGAAGAAATTAATTCTGTTGAGGAGTTGCGGCAGAAAATACCAGTAGCCGCGAATGCATTTAGAAGTAATGGGAACATTTTGTTTAATATTCATTTAAGGAATGTATAGTATAATGGATTGAAGTAGGTAGTGGACACTTCCAGATTAAGGTTTGTTATTATTACTATTACCAATAATTGTTATTGTTATTTTTATCTTTTGAGAATAAAAATCACCACAAAACGAATGTTAAAATCAAATAACTCGGACATCGATAAAGTTGAGCGACCTAAACAAGAGTACCTTTTTATGTACAATTGAAGTTTTTGATTTAAATATTTTAGGCATAATTATAAAAATCCTTGATTTACCTAAACAATACCAAAACCTAACATTACCAATTTTGCAACTTGTATATTGGATATATAATATATATATATATATAATATCAATAATATATATATATATAAATATATATATATATATTGATTTACCTAAATAATACCAAAACCCAACACTACCAATTTTAAGATTCATGCTATCAAAACTTTCTCAATCATTGAGAAATTTCAGAATAAAATTTAAACCTTCAACACCCTGCATCTCTTAAACCAGCGACATTCGCATAAAGGCATGATGAGTTCAAATACTACTATAGTGCTTAGTGTAGACCCATTCTTACTGATCACCCTGTATATAAATGTTTAATTTTATTATGTTTCAGTTGAGTAGGTGGCTAGATTGTAGTTGTAAATCATCAATTAAAAGAAATTTGCGATAATGTACTTTTACCACAATACACAAATCGTCACTTTATTACATAATTTGCCCAAGTTTATTGCCACTTCCTCGAATAATCCAGTAACTTTGTACATTCTACTTTAAACCACCTAGGATAGTTCTGATTTTTTTTATATGTTTTATTTCATGCGTGCCTTATGTTAGATTCAAGTTTTCGAGCTCTAGAAACTTTGACATCAAAATTAAAGAAAACCACCAAATTGTTTACCTTTTCTAGTTTTTTTCTTAATTTTAAGCGAGAAAGGCACATTTACAGCTATTCTAACTTTTCAAATTTCAAGAGTTTTTAAAGAATAATCTCTCCTGCTTCAGCAATCTGCTCAGGTGTGGCATTGGAGTTAATGAAAATAGCAACCTGCTGCTAGAAACCTGCATAAGGTAACTTCATAAAATATCTACTTTTTAAAACCTAGTTTGTGTCTAAAAGTAATACACATCAATATTAAGAAAATAGTTTAATTGAAAAGAGTCAATATCCCAGGGCGAGCCGCAGACCCGTCCTGAAAGCCTGCGTGTCCAGTGAAATCCGTTTTGCGCGTATTACGTACAATATTTTCTTAAAAACAGGCACAGTGTTTCACCGTAAACATCATATTATTCAGTTTATATTTTTATAACAAGAACTCTTTATTAACTAATTTTAACAATTTTTAACAATCGTAACCTTTTTATTTACAAATACAAACATTACTTTAGAATAGTTACATTACACGTACAATTATTAGCGTTACTTATCTGTAAGCGCGGTGTATCAAAATTACTCGTTAACGTGAGATTTTCCAACTGCTTACATTATAATGAGTTTCTGAGATAACTTCTTTTTGAGCTACCTGCTATTTGAATTATGTTAGCCATATCAATCTTATTCTGAACTAAATTCTCAATGTAGTCGTCGATCATAATCTTCTTCAGAAAGTTGTTGATGTAGTTGTATGTGATACGGGTAAAATTTGTGTTTTTAATTATTCTTTGGATGATCTGTCTGCTTATACCAGTTGCTTCATGTATTTTTCGGTGACTTGTTTGAGGGTCTTCCACCACAGATTCCATCACTAAATATTAATTTTCCTCATTTCCGGTAACCGATTTTTGTCGTTCGGGCTTAGTATAAGACACACTGCCTGGTCTACGGAAAAGCTGCAACAACTTTTCCAATGGACGTTTATTAGGATGATGCCTGTTAGGATACCTTTGTACATATACTATTGACGCTAATAACAGTTTTCTTCACACTGACCGATTACCAAGATCATATCAATTCGTTCTTCCTGGGAGTAAGTTCTCATTTTAACTAATGAAATGTAACAATCTCGAAAAACTATTTTAAACTACTTTAAACAACGATAATGGTTTGACTAATAAGTAGCGTCACTGTGAAATCATTTTTTTCGAAATAATTAACGCCATCTTGGCCAAAGTTTACTATTATTAAAAAAATAGTAGGATAGGTATAGCAGATAAAAAGTAAAATATAAAAACGCCGTTTGCGTAAAAAGCATAAGAGATAGACATAGAGAACCCTAATATAGTTTTAAAGGGAATCTAATTCTGCGTCGATATAAGCCACTAAATATGGGGTGTTCCATTTAACTTCAAGAAGTTATTCAATAAAATGTGTGCCTAAACTTTGGAGCAACCTTTTTCACCACTCTGTATAATTTTGAAATAAAACTTTTATATGGTAGTATACCTTAACCTTTCAGCTAATCAGTAGATTTAATTTTGGGCAGCTCGTTCTATGTTACAGGGTGTAAGCAAATTTTAAATTACAATATGTATTTTTATATTTCTCAAAATTTCTCAGAAACGATCAGTTTTAGGTATAGGAAGTGTAACAGAAACTTACCTTTATTTGGTCTAGAGTATCTAAAATATAAAAATTATAGGGTGTTCCATAAGAAAAATATAACTTTGATATGTACTTTATTTTGTGCCACCCTGTATATATATATATATATATATATATATATATATATATATATATATATGATACTCCATATATTTTTAATATTTTTCAAGAAAATCCTGTAATGCACTAGCATTCGCCTAGTTTGAATAAATGGAGAATTATGTTTTCATTTGCGATATGACTAAAAATATTGATAAATAAAATAACCAATAAATTGAAACAAGCATGTGCTGCAAACATGCAGTTATATAGTGATTAGTTTCAAGCAAGAAATTGTCGACATCTAAATAATAGAATATAATCGTGTCTATTTGAACAAATCAAATAAACTTGCAATTAACCATGAAGAGGAAACCTATTATTGTCACGTTAATTAATCTAAACTAAACAATGACAGCCACAGTAGTCCCTCACCTAAAGACAAGCCGAAGAGGTTACTCGTGTCAACCTATAAACGAGACAGAGAAAGTGGGATAACATTAAAACATTGCAAAATTAAGGTAATCGGAAAGGGTAAAAAAAGAAAAATTTCGATATCACTTGCATTTTCCACTACTACGAAGTACAAGGGTGAGGCGTATGACACTCGAGGAAAATTCGCTTGTTGATGGTATAATAAATAAATAGGTGCGTGAAGACAGTTGGGTCATTTTCGAATTAAACTGGTGTTCCAATCACATGATAATCATGGGCCAATAAAAGAACGTTCAAGTCTACATAAAAAAGGTACTATTGTTTAGGTCGCCTAACTTAATCAGTTTCTGAGCTATTTGCATTAAAAGGTCTCTATGTATTTTGTTGATTTTCTCTCAGGCGCTGATATTGCTATTTTTTTTCTAAGTAAGCATATGTCAAATTTTCATGTCAATAAATATTGTCAATTTTGCGTGCGTGTGATTTATTATTCGTGTAAAATTATCAGCTAGTGATCAAAAAATGCTACGACATAATTTTTCCGAAAGTGAGATGAGTGATATGATGAGTCTTTTTGCACAGGCTAATTTTAATGGACATGTGACGGCCCGAAGATATGTACAATTGTACCTAAATAGATTGCAACCTGATTATAAACTATTCAGAAATCTTTACAATCGCTTAGGCGCAAAAAGTAACCACGGTGCTCCAAAATCTACCACAGTCAATGAAGAAGAGGACATTTTAATTCGTGTTTTGGAAAATTCCTTTATTAGTACTAGTCGGTTAAGTGCGGTAACGGGGGTAAGCTAAGGGTCCATTTATAGAATTTTGAAAAAATGACTGTTACACCCATATCATTATGCTCCGGTTCAGCCGTTATTGTCTCAAGATTTACCACTTCGCGTACAATTTGCTCAGTTTGTACAAAATATGCAAACGGAAAACCAGATTTCCTCAATAAGATTCTACATACCGATGAGGCGATATTAACTAGATGGGAGTTTTCAATAGGAAGAACAATCGTTTGTGGGATTTGCGAAGATCCGTATGCTGTAAAGAAAGACATTCTCAGCATGAGATTTAAGTTGAATTTGGTATGGTTTAGTTTCAGGTTTTTCATAGGACCTTTGAATTACCACCCAGGTTAAAGAACGTCATTATGTAATATTTTGCAAAGTAATTGACATAATATTGGAGCAATACGACGCTAGGTCTCCGTATTTAACCCCCTTCATTTTTGTGGGTTACCTAAAACAAAATTTTACAACAATGACCTTCGTAATGTTGATCGTTTCGAAAAGCGATTTTAAACTGTATTTCAGAAATAAGGCCCTTAATCTCAGAAATTCCATTAAAGCGTGTCAAGAAGAACAATTGCGTGTATTGAACGGCATGAAAACCGTACAGAAATGTAATTTTAAATTTTATAATTTAATATTCAAATTACCAAAAATAGTTAGTTATGAATTAAACACGTGGAATTTAAATGTGTTTAACTTCCAGATTATGTTTTTTATTATAATTTGACCATAATTGATTAAACTATTTTCTTATATAAATGTATACTTTCAGACACGAATTTAAAATCGAAAATAGTTACTTTACGAAGTAAAGTTATGCAGCGACCTAAACAAAGAAACCTTTGCATCATATGTGAACAATTTTAATAACTTATTTGGATTTTGTAGTAAAACATGCATTTAATATGGCACCACAATTAAAGAAAATGTGTCTGAAATAAATCATTGATAAAAAAATTATATTTAGAATTTACATCAGTTATACGTACATAAAGACAAAATATTACATCGATTGGGGATTGAACCTTGATGGCGCAGTTGGTTAGCGCGGTACTATTAGCTAATAAGGTCGTAGGTTCAAATCCTACATAACCCAAACTTTCCAATTATGTATTTAATAAAATTAATAATTTTTAAATTACATATTTACCTTTGAACTTATTAAACATAACAACACCTTCACAATAAAATCATTGATAAAACTGAGAAATTTTGTAGATTGCGTTGAGCCTCATTTTGCAAAGTGTAGCAATTTAGAAACAATACCCTAAAAATATAAATTATCTTTATACAGCTGAAATTTTGAATATGGGCTAAGATTGCAGTTTAGAAAAACTAATTCTAATAGTTTTTGCGATAATTGTTATATACCACAATTACAAATTCACTTTATTACATAATTTGACAGATAATGCGAATTCACGTGACTAATTAATTCTTAACTAATTTTCATCTCGATCAAAGCAGAAATTGATGCCAAAGTTTAATTTAATATGCTATTAATAAGAAAAATCCATAAGATTCGACCTTACTAGTCAAACTTTAGACATAATATTAAAAAAACCATATATATATATATATATATATATATATATATATATATATATATATCATATATATATATATATATATATATATATATATATTGATTTACCTAAATAATACCAAAAAACCCAACACTACCAATTTTAAGATTCATGCTATCAAAACTTTCTCAATTATTGAGAAATTTCAGAATAAAATTTAAACCTTCAACACCCTGCATCTCTTAAACCAGCGACATTCGCATAAAGGCATGATGAGTTCAAATACTACTATAGTGCTTAGTGTAGACCCATTCTTACTGATCACCCTGTATATAAATGTTTAATTTTATTATGTTTCAGTTGAGTAGGTGGCTAGATTGTAGTTGTAAATCATCAATTAAAAGAAATTTGCGATAATGTACTTTTACCACAATACACAAATCGTCACTTTATTACATAATTTGCCCAAGTTTATTGCCACTTCCTCGAATAATCCAGTAACTTTGTACATTCTACTTTAAACCACCTAGGATAGTTCTGATTTTTTTTATATGTTTTATTTCATGCGTGCCTTATGTTAGATTCAAGTTTTCGAGCTCTAGAAACTTTGACATCAAAATTAAAGAAAACCACCAAATTGTTTACCTTTTTCTAGTTTTTTTTTCTTAATTTTAAGCGAGAAAGGCACATTTACAGCTATTCTAACTTTTTCAAATTTCAAGAGTTTTTTAAAGAATAATCTCTCCTGCTTCAGCAATCTGCTCAGGTGTGGCATTGGAGTTAATGAAAATAGCAACCTGCTCCTAGAAACCTGCATAAGGTAACTTTATAAAATATCTACTTTTTAAAACCTAGTTTGTGTCTAAAAGTAATACACATCAATATTAAGAAAATAGTTTAATTGAAAAGAGTCAATATCCCAGGGCGAGCCGCAGACGCGTCCTGAAAGCCTGCGTGTCCAGTGAAATCCGTTTTGCGCGTATTACGTACATTATTTTATTAAAAACAGGCACAGTGTTGCACCGTAAACATCATATTATTCAGTTTATATTTTTATAACAAGAACTCTTTATTAACTAATTTTAACAATTTTTAACAATCGTAACCTTTTTATTTACAAATACAAACATTACTTTAGAATAGTTACATTACACGTACAATTATTAGCGTTACTTATCTGTAAGCGCGGTGTATCAAAATTACTCGTTAACGTGAGATTTTCCAACTGCTTACATTATAATGAGTTTCTGAGATAACTTCTTTTTTTGAGCTACCTGCTATTTGAATTATGTTAGCCATATCAATCTTATTCTGAACTAAATTCTCAATGTAGTCTTCAGCAACTTGAGATGAACTCCAACCACCATGTCCTTTTAAGTTTATGATGTCAGCATCTTCAATAGGTAGCAAAGTCGCCGAACTATGCCTAAAAAAATGCCCGGTGTATTCATTTGGGTTTGGCAAATTCAGAAATGTAGCTGTTTTGGAAGGAGTATTACCTAAAGTGTGAATGCCTACAAGTTGTTTATTACATTTTCCTTTATTGTAATTAATAAAGAGTCGTCGATGAGGAATGTTGGTCGGGCGTAGTGCTATATACTTTCTATACAAATGTAGTTATTTCTCCCCATTAATAATGAGAGATCTTGAATTCTTTGTTTTGGTGTTTGGAATTTTAACCAAAAGCATATTTTTTTTTGTCTTCTGTGTCGTCAACATGCTCCAGTATAACCCATAATCAACAAAACTTTAGTCATTAGGTATTGTTTGTCTGAAGCTTCTACTAAGAACTTCTTTGCTTTATACCTTACGGGTTTTTTCTTCATAAACACTGTGAACTTAAACTATTTGCTTATGCCGATATTTCTTCTGGTACATAGCATGGCCATCAGTATCGATTATAAACTTCACAACGAAGACGATTTCGGCCTTTCTGATTTTTCTGACAGATTTGCCAATAACACATTCTTACAAATGCATATCGTGTCCGGGACTTCGACGGTAATAAATCAAACCTTACTTTTTGACCGCCTTAACAATTTCATCTGCCATAATTTCAACTTCCATAAATTCACAGTCAAATTCATCATTTTGAATATCCATTTTATAATAAATGTCACGTTTTCAACTAAACGTGAAAGTATGTCAAGTTATTTTATACTTTTAAATAATACAAAATTCGGTTACTATGAAAATCAATTGAACGCTATCTTAGCCTGTTTTATTATTTTTTCATTAAAGATAGGCCCGAAAGTAAATAAAAATAAGTCCGATAAAAGCTTTTACCGGATTATCACAATAATTTTTTAGCTTGGTCCGCCAAAATCATATTTGCTGCCCAAATAATAAACCGGAGAGTACTAATTTCTGGCCCGTTTAAAAAACTTTACAATAAATTTTTGTTTAACTTTACGTAAAGTTTATCTAGTTTCAACGATTTAATTTAAAACCCCTTTATTAAAATTTGTTATGAAGCTATGTTATAGAAAAAGTAAAAATAGTCTTTGAACTGAAGTTCAAAGAGGAAGTGTAAGGAATGTTTTGTACCAAAAAAATTTAACCTTATAAACCTAAATTTATAAATAGGTTGCTCCTTATTTTTTAGAGGTAATTTAAATTGTGAAGAATCGCAACGCCTCCTTAACCCCGAGTTCCTTGAAGTTTTGGACAATATACCTATTGAAATAAAGCATAACTTGAGGCATCAGTGTGACGGTGCTCCAATCCATAATACAAGGCAGGTTAAAGAACGCCTCTAGGAAATATTTAGGGGCAAAGTAATTGGGCGTAATATGGAGCAATACTGCCCGCTAGGTCTCCGTATTTAACCCCACTTCATTTTTGTTGTGGGGTTACCTAAAACAAAAAGTTTACAAACAAAGACCTTTCCGTAATGTTGATCGTTTGGAAACGGTGATTCGAAACTGTATTTTAGAAATAAGGCCCCTTAGTCTCAGAAATTCCATTAAAGATGTGTCAAGAAGAACAATTGCGTGTATTGAACGCAATGAAAGCCACACAGAAATGTAATTTTAAATTTTATAATTTAATATTCAAATACCAAAAATAGTTTGTTATTAATTAAACACGTGGAATTTAAATGTGTTTAATTTTTATATTATGATTCTTTTATTAGAAAATTTGACTCTTTTTTGATTAAACTATTTTCTTAATAAGAAAAAAATAATTAATCCAGAACTACGTTTTCGAAAATCCCACTTTACGAAGTTACCTTATGCAGGGTCAGACACAAATAAACTTTGCATCATATGTGACCAAATTTTAATAGCCCTATTTAGATTTTGTAGAAAAACACACATTTAATATGGCACCACTTTAAAGAAAATGTGTCTGAAATAAATCATTGATAAAAAAAATTATATTTAGAATTTACATCAGTTCTACGTACATAAAGACAAAATTTACATCGATTGGGGATTGAACCTTGATGGCGCAGTTGGTTAGCGCGGTACGTTGTAGAAGTACAGGTCGTAGGTTCAAATCCTAGCATCTAAACTTTTAAAATGTATTTAATAAAATTAATAATATTTTTTAATTACATATTTACCTTTGAACTTATTCGTTCATAACAAGAATTTACAATAAAATCATTGATAAAACTGAGAAATTTTTTGTAGATTGCGTTGAGCCTCATTTTGCAACAATGTTGCAATTTAGAAACAATAGGCAAAAAATATAAATTATCTTATACAGCTGAAATTTTGAATGTGGGCTAAAAATTGCATTTAGAAAAACATTTTCTAATAGTTTTTTTCTATATTTTAGGAAAAAACCCGTTTTGAATTTTTTTTGGAACAAATTAAAATTTGACAGATAATGCGAATCACGTGACTATTATTTTGTTAGCTAATTTTCATCTCGATCAAAGCAGAAATTGATGCCAAAGTTAAATTCTAATAATGCTATTAATAAGTAAATCCTTATGATGCGGACCTTACTGTCCCACTACCATTATATACAAAATTAACGAAAATAAACTATTAATAAAATAATATAATGATAATATATATATATATATATAATTAAAAATAAGAAGACCAATTTTATTAAAACTTGTAAAATAAACGTAAAAATTATTCAACGTTTCTTATAAAGGGAATTACAGACAGAATAGCAAAGAAATTTCCCAAAAACGACTTCAGACCGGTATTCAAACCACATTCAACTTTGTCCCAACTTTTAAGAAACCCCAAAGACAAAGTTCCTAATGAAAGCCAAGGAGTGTATGAGATACCATGCAACAACTGTCGAAGAACTTATATAGGACAAACTAACAGAATATTATATGCGAGAGCCGATGAACACCAACTAGCAATTAAACAGCACAATCCTTCATCGTCTTTAGCTATGCATCATTTAGATACAGGACACCAAATTAATACCAACAATATCCGTTTAATTGCACCTCTATATACCTTACAAGCAAGAATTATTAGAGAAGCAGTTGAAATTGAAAGAAGACCAAACGCCCTCAATAAACGAGATGACACTTCTAGAATGCCACAAATTTGGAAGAATATCATTAAACAAGTTGATTCTACATTTCAACCAACTCCAAATCTTCCAGCAATTTCAAACACTTATGCTGCAACTATTCCAGGTGTCCCCACTTCTGCACCTTAGACCAACTACCCGAAGTCAAACACACTCGTCCAAATTAAAATTAAATTAGTTACCTTGTTTCATATTTTGTACTTGTTAAAAATAGTTACCTTATTTCAATTTCTGTAATTGTCAAATAAATTCTTGACAAAGGGAACAAAGGACGTTCCCGAAACGTTGAATTAATTTTACGTTTATTTACACAAGTTTTAAAGAAAAATTGTCTTATTTAAACATGAATACTTGTGGAAATCTAAATAGAAACATATATATATATATATATATATATATATATATATATATATATATATATATATTATATATATATATATAGTTCTATTGAACCATATTGCGGATCCGGTAAAATGTGAATTGACCCGTATGTCAGACCGCAGTATTACCCTGCACAAAGTTAATCACTCTGCTGCAAGTGTCATTTATTTATTGGGCAAATATAGCTTTGTGACACTTCATTTATACATTATTATTTCCGTGTTATATGTGTACCTAACAATAAATAAATATCTATCATTTGCATAGGACTACTATAAACGATCCCAAATACCTGTTTTAATAGTAATTTATCGCTATGAATTTGTAATATATATATTTGAAATTAATAAAAAATGTTAGACAGACAACGGCGTTGTTGCCATCAGTAAATAGTAATTTTAAATTAAGTACAAGTACTATTTCTGTAGAAAACGGTCGCACATCAAGGTAAATGACTAACTATAACACATACCTATGTTTATTCAGCGCAGTAATAGTAATTACAAGGCACATAGACCGCTGAGCTCAAGGGCACGTGTAATACAGTAGCTGAAGATTTAGCAATTTTAAATCAAAACAAACAGACAAACAAATTGAAAGTAATTATATGGGAAAAACAAAGATTAGGTATGCTAACTGTAATTCAATCACAGATAACCAAATCATAATTTAGCTTTACCATGCCCAACGTGATTTTATCGAAATTAGGTTAATGTAGTAAATTAATACCAATTTCTAAGATAGAATTAAAACAAATAGCAATAATTAGGTAAATTCAAACGTAGAAATGCGTCTATATAATGTGTGCTGAAATAGAAAATTATGAATTAAAAAGAATATACCTAATACAAATGACATTATATAAACCAGTGGCGTAGAATAATACCTAAGACGAAATTGTTTATATATTTACACAAACTTTACAACAAAACCATGAGCATAGAGTAAAATGTTATAAACTCTGTTAGGCATGTCACATACTTTCAAAGTTATTAGCATCTCTGCAAAATAAACCACATACATGGTAGGGGTATGCCTTTATTTAACACTTATGTAACTCGTCTCCATATCTCATGTGTCCTGAAATAATTCTCTCGTATTTCTCCTAAAGGCTTCAAGTATACCCTTAACGCATTACATGTTAACCGATGTGAGGATTGGTTCGTGCCATTAATAATCTTCAAGTCCAAAACAAATTATTGGTACTATTTTAATAAATACATGAAAATGATGTGATGTCATCGGTCAGATAATCACATAAGGCTTCCTGCCACAGACTTAGAACGTTTCTTCAGTTTTTTGAATAGAAGTATGTAGCTTATAATAGTATAATTGTGCAATAAAACGAATAGATACAAAGCTTTTACCCTTTAGTCGGAATACAGCAGTGGTCGTCACTAAACACAGAACAAAAAGGTCCTAATCACATGGTCATGGCATTCGACTAGTAGTTTCTCCTTGTCTAATGAATTTATTCGCAAATTAAACCGTCCTTATTGGAAGAGAACGTGTATTATACACCAGATGACTTTAGAACCTTCTTATTCTATTATGTATGGATTATATTTGCACAAAAATAAAATTTGAGTGAACATAAAATGTAAAAATTACCTGGTGTAAACAATGGATTAATAGCAGTAGCTTTTAATCCAGCTTGTATAACTCCCAACAAAATTATTGCATATTCTGGAATATTTGGAAGAGCAACTGCTACGGTACCTATCGATTTTTTTTCAGTAAACTTATATAAAAAATTTGCCAAAGAATTAGATTTCTTATATATCTCTGAAAAAGTGTATTCACGATTTGTTTCGGCACAAACCTAATAAGGAGTAAATGGCAATTAGAAAAACTATTTTGTATACTTACCACCGCTGTTTTATCATGCCATTTGCTTAAATTTTGCCATATGTACTCGTTTAGATTTAGATTTGGTATTATAATATTTGAGTTCACACATAAATTTCGTTTCTTGATCAAAGCATTTCGATTTGTGAGATAAAACAATCTTCTTGTATGTAACATTATTACCCATATGAACAAAAAACAAGTTGTTACTTTAATTAGTTTTAATTACGGCATAACTACAGGAAACCATAATCCCTAATCTTTAAGATTGTACAATTTTATGAATGTATATTTTTAGATTATGGAAGATTGACAGAAGTAGTGCCGAAAATGTGCCAGTATACCAGTATCGTACCTTTTTTCTTTTTCTTTAAAAAACAATACCTTCTACTTTTGGTCTTATTATGAAATTGTACACAAAAGACGAAATATGCGTATATATGATATATTGTGATGAATTGAATTTGTATTATTTTTACATTTAATATTTTTGTATATTGTGACATATTTAATTACTATTTCCCCCTGTTGCGGCATCATTAATTTATTAGAATGATTAATATTTAAAATGTTTGATCCACGTTTGGGGTTCCATAAATTATTGATATAATTTATGCTTTGATTATATTCGCTGTTTAATATAATTGCCTGGACTAGTATACCAGGGGAGTTCATGATTGGTTCAGTATTAAAAGTATTAAACATTTACCTTAGGTTCTTTTGCAAAATAAAATCAATTATAATTTTAAAGTAAAGTTGGAAATGTATAAAAATTCTTTTATTCACACACCGTGTATCATATGCAATTACACAACATGTAGCACGCATGCGGTTATTACCGAGTTGAATTTGTGCGCACATTGCATCATGGCTAAACAATGAGGAACATATAATTTCCGTAAGTATACTTTGCTTTTTAATATAATGTTGGATCAATATAATAGATATTTATGTATTAAGGGCATAATCAGAAGATTATGGCACAGGGAATGCGAAGCGGAGGGCTTTTATATTCCTGAGAGCCATAATCTACAATTATGCCCGTGGTACATACAATGTTTTATTTTATTTTGCACCATGAAACTGGAACAAAATTTTAAAAAGGTTCAGTATTTTCGGCAAGTTTTTAAATGCAAATGCAGTGAAATAAAGTCGACAGTAGGCTAATTTTTTGTTACTAAGATCTAACATCTGCAGTTACAATTTCAAATCCATCCAACTGTATTTTAAATTTTTATAAAGAATAAGTTTCATTAATATTATTTCTATTAATAAAGGTTGTATAGTAAGGTTGTTGTTTCAATAATTCTTTCAACTTACGTGACATATCATGTCATGTGTTTGCTGTCAATCATGCTGGTTAGCAACAATGACATTTCCGTGCTATAAAGACCACATTACGCCCGCATTTGGGGGCGTATAAAGGACATTATGGTGGCAAAATAAAATAAAATCAATGAATGGTTGTACTATTTGCAGACCGGTATATAATTTACTTCAATCCTTTACATATGTACACATAGGTGATAAGTAATAATCATCAACATAACCTCGAATATTGATATAAGATTCATGAATATCTTCTTTCAGCTGTTCCAATTTTATTTACTGAAGTTCCATTATCCAAACCAGATGTAATTTGAATCCCACGAAGTCTACTGATCCAGCGGTGGTTGATACACAGCATAAGCTTATACAGGTATGATGCTTAAATATTTCTTTGAAATATTCACTAAACTTTTCGTAAACACTTAATTTTATTTATTATATAATTATTTGATTGAAAGTTATTGTATAATTACAATAATTTATCTGCATACAAATTTTATTTAATCGAATTTTTTTCCTTTAAATTTATTCCTATTGAAATAGTAACACTATGTTAACTTTGTTAAAATAATTTTATATTAAAAAAAAATAATTGAAAACATAATTTAACTTTGATTGTTTAACGATAACACATCACTCGTACAAATAATTCACGTTAACCTTACTTATTAGGTATTTCAAAAATTTCAATTATTGTTTTGGTAGCTGAATTATTTTAGGTTATACGAAACACACGATCAATATTAAATCTGAACCCATGTACTCATCGAGTGACATGCTTCCAGCTTGAAGCATGAACAGAGACTGTTAGAAAAATATAACAAAATGATATCCTTTATTTGCCTAACAACCAATCTGATTGGAACAATTTTTGTATACAAACACAACAGACGTTAATTCTGATTGGATAATCATATTTCTGAAATTTTCAAATCATTACTTCCACACATAACGTTTTTATATTAGGACATATCTTAAAACACGATTATTTTCTAATCTACACAAAATTTACTTTCCACCGATACTCCATATACCCTATTTACTTTTAATACTTAATTCATTTAAATTTCAATAATTATGCAGTTTTACATATACAAATTTACTTATATCTAACTTATTTTACTTTCTACAGGAAAACTATAAACAGAAATGAATTCCATGACCCACGAAACATAAGGATATATCAGTCTCTAACACAATTATTGTTTATTTTGAAAATTTCCATCTCAGCCTCTATGTTCGTACATGACATATCCTGGTTTCTCAACACTTGCCCTTAATTTGCGTTTACAATGTTATTTTTAGTTTCTATTCGCACTAACATGTAAGTTATTTTCATAATAATTGCTTCATTTCACATTTTACACTTGCATGTTCTATGAATCTCTTCTAATTTCGCCTTTTATTTTACAATTTAACCTACACTTTACTTCACCTACATTAACTGATACAAATTATCTTCTTTTACTTTCAGAACAGAAGCAGATTATGCTACCAGAATTGGATTTCCTTATTCAAATGGTCAACATCAATTTTATTGAAGCAAATGACTACTAGTATGAGTAATTCTGTTATACAGCTATGATTAAAATGTAATACATGTGAAACTTGAATTAAATAGCTAACAACATGCCGTATAACTACGTATGTACTTAGTTTTATGTTAAGTTGAACTTATGCAACTTACTGTATGTTACCCATAAAAATTTCTTTTACAAACATTTTGTTAGATAAATCTATTTATACAAAATTAAAAGATAACATTCCTAAATTACAAAATTCTTCAATAGTTTATAAAATTCCTTGTAATGATTGCAATTTAAATTATATTGGACAAACAAAACGACTTTTAGAGATCGTCTCATTCAACACAAAAGCGATAAAAAATGTCATTTATGGTTTCTATTCATTGTAATAACAATACTCACTATCCTAATTTCGACAACGTTGAATTTCTTATTTCCGAAAATAATACTCATAAAAGACAACTTTTAGAAATGTGTGAAATTCAAAAAAATTCTAATATTATGAATAAACGTACAGACGTAGAAGGACTTAATATTATTGACTTTCAAATTAAATAATCAAATCATACATTCTCAATGTCAGTTGCCAAATTAACTTTTCAATAAAATTATAAAATTTCATTTTATTCATAAATTTAAAATATTTGTAAATAGATATAATTGTATTTTAAATGTATTTAATTTAATCCTTTATTCGTAGTATATTCCTGTAGAAGCCTTAATATAAGGCGAAAGCTTGAATAATATAAAAAATAAAACATATTTAAAATTAACTAATTATTGCTGAAAACCCGAAGAATCACAAATATCGATATATATATATATACATATATATACATATATATATATATATATATATATATATATATATATATATATATATATACAATTGAAAAATTATTAATCAGGGAATCGGTCAAATAGTGGTATATAGGTATTAATTAACCAATTTAGAGAGTAATCCTCATTATATTTATATCGATATTTCGCTACTGATTTGGTATCTTAATCAGGAATACTGAAAGTTAGTGATAACAATTAATATTTGTACGTTCGTCAATCAAGGACAACTTACATATGTCGAGATAATCACTAAAAAACTAGTTACTAACATCTAACACAATTAACAATTAAAATTGATTAAAGTAATAATAAAATTGCGATCTAAAATACACATGGGACAACCATGTTATATACATTTAATGCGACAGAATTTATGACATAAAGATAACGTTAAGAACCTTGATAAACTTATAGGCGCCAAATTTAAAATTTCCTAAATTTTGTTATATACACCGTGAAACTTATTTTATCTTAATAACTAAGTACAAAATTGTTATTAATGCAAAACTACAATTATATATTATTTAAATGCTGACAATATGTAGGTATACTAGTTACTCAAGTTTTCCACGTCACTGTTTGCGTTCATGCTGTTAAGTTGATGATTGATGTGACACATTTCTAAGATTAACCTCCTTTTTTTGTTTTTTTTACATGTTAGAATTTTGGTTACTAATCAACAATATTTATCCAAAAAGTTTCTTGAAGAGGTTAATTTACAACTATCCACAAACCAATTTGGACAATAACAATAGTGACAATAGTAATGAAATAATTCAATTTAAAAAAACTTCCGTATATAGGTTTAACTCATTTAAAAAAAAATTTGTAAAAACTTACCAGTAAAAATTGCCAAATTTAACATAGACACAGTGTACAAACTTTTTAGTGTTACTAAAGACAAAACAAATAAATACAATAAAAGTGATGTAGTGTATTCCATTCCTTGTTCTCAACGTCAAAAGATATATGTTGGACAAACTACACAAAGACTAAGGAACAGAACTACCCAACATAAAAGTGACTGTAAGATTAAACCTAAAGCTTGCGCTCTCGCAAATCATGTCAATGTATATGACCATAACATGAATTTCGAAGAAACCAAAATTCTAACGTGAAAAAACAAAAAAAGGAGATTAATCTTAGAAATGTGTCACATCAATCATCAACCTAACAGCATGAACGCAAACAGAGACGTGGAAAACTTGAGTAACCTGTATACCTACATATTGTCAACATTTAAATAATATATAATTGTAGTTTTGCATTAATAACAATTTTGTACTTAGTTATTAACATAAAATAAGTTTCACGGTGTATATTACAAAATGTAGCAAATTTTAAATTTGGCGCGTATAAGTTTATCAAGGTTCTTAACGTTATATTTCTGTCATAAATTCTGTCGCATTAAATGTATATAACATGGTTGTCTCATGTGTATTTTTGTTAATTGTGTTATATGTTAGTAACTAGTTTTTTAGTGATTACCTCGACATATGTAAGTTGTCCTTGATTGACGAACGTACAAATATTAATTGTTATCATTCAGTATTCCTGATGAAGCTACCAAATCAGTAGCGAACTATCGATATAAATATAATGAGGATTACTCTCTAAATTTTACGCCGCTGTCCAAATACTAATTTTGACTATAATTTTTATTTTTCTGATATTTTCTAAGTAAATAATCTACACTTGTTAGTTTATTGTAAAGTTATTGGTTTTCGAGATATTCGCAGTTTAAGACAGAAAGGCATGTACTTTTTATTTGTATTGTTATTACTCATTTGCATTTTTATAATGTCTCAAAACGAAACAAAACAGAAACTAATGTAATGACATTTTTACTGTAACAAATTTTCAATGTGTCCACCATTAACTTGTACACACTTCCTTAGACGTGAAACTAAAGACTGTCTCACTTTAAACAACTGATTTGTTGATTTTGTCGAATGTCAGCAGCAGCATTCTGAATTTTGTTCCAAAGTTCCTGACGGGTATTTATTGGTTCACTATAAACAAGGGTTTTGATGTAGCCCCAATAATAAAAATCTAAAGGATTAAATTCAAGACTGCGTGGTGGCCAAGCAAATTCACTTCCACGTCCAATTCAACTATGTGGAAAACGTAAATTTAGGTAATTCCGGACAGGTAACGTGAAATGGACTGGCGCACCATCCATCATAAACCAAAAGTTATGACGTAAATTTAAAGAAATATCGTCTAACATATCCTCCATTTGGTTTTGAAGAAAATTTAGGTATTCTATCCAATTTAATCTGTGAGGAAACTCGTACGGACCAATTATGTAATTTCCAATAATACCCACCCAAACATTAATAGAAAATTCGGTTTAGAAGTGGTTCTCCTTTGGCAGGTGTGGATTTACAGTAGCCCAGAAATGACTGTTTCGCCAATTATAAACCCCTCTGCGAGTAAAAGTTGCTTCGTCGGTAAATAAAATTTTATTTAAAAACATAGGATCATTAGTGTGCTTGTTAAGCATATTTCTACAGAACTGCAATCTCACAGGAGGATCGCGTACGAGTAAATGTTTTACTGGCGTAAAGTGATAAGGATATAATTGTTCTCTTTTCAAAATCTTATGAACAGTAGAGCGGCTTACCTCAGTTGCTGCAGATATTCTATGAGTACTTAGCTGCGGATCGATAGTTACTTGAGTCAAGATTTCATCCTCCTCATCTACTGTAATCAATCTAGGTCGTCCTGTTTCAAGTTTTGGTCGAAATGCCCCCTTTTCGCCCAACCTGTCATACAAACATTTGAAAATGTTGTGTCCTGGTTGCTGTCTATTTGCATACAATTCTGAATATCGCCTCTTAGCGACTCTGCCATTAAAATTATTCTGGGCATCAGTACAAACCATGCCCCTCATTTCTAAACTGGAAAATTCATTATGACGTGGCATTTTACAATAATATTACAGTTATTAATAACATTAATCACTTATCGAAACGGATAGTTACTCGAAAATTTTTAACTGACAATGACAGCATAAATCAACGCCTACTGCCCAAATTCACAATTATAACGAAATAAATATTCTCACGATCGCAACGTACCTATTACTTAGAAATTAGAATAAACCTACTAAATAAAATAAAAGTAAACTATCTAAAAATAACTAATTCATAAATTTTGTTTCCACTTTGTTTAGTTTTAAGACAAAATTATAAAAATGCAAATGAATAATAATAATACAAATAAAAAGTACATGCCTTTCTGTCTTTAACTGCGAATATCTCGAAAACCAATGACTTTACAACAAACTAACAACTGTAGATTATTTACTTAGAAAATATCAGAAAAATTAAAATTATGGTCAAAATTAGTATTTGGATAGCGGCGTAACATTTAGAAGGGGTGCAAGTATTACTTACTCCTGCCGTACGCCACTGGTAAAGCGTACTGAACTGATTTTTCTGCTCTTAGGTGTATTTTATAATATTGTACAAACGTACCGATTTCAGTACAGTGTATTAAAAAAAATTATGGTCATTAATAGTTTTTCATTTTTCAACTTCAACACCCCATATTTCGGAAACGAGTAACATTTTATCTAAGCATGTTTCGCTTAATCGTTTTATTTTAAATTGAGGAATCTGCGGTTGTTCTGTGTCCCATTCTTAATGGGCCACGTTTAAATTAATCCAATGTATAATGTCACAAGGTTCTTAGACCCCGTGTTATGTCCGCGCACCTGAGAAGCTCGGGGTTATCGACGGTGCGTTACCAACGATGATTACTGTTGGTATTGTAGAGCCGTTGACACGTGCTGTTTTGAATCGCAGCAATTTAATTGTTACAAATTTGAATATTGGTTACTATCGTCGCGTTGTTTGAGATTATGTATGTATATTTAGTGCATGGTGCGAATTTTGAATGGGTTAAAGTTGGCAAGTCAATTTTTGGGAACGTAACCGGTTACCTTCCGAAAAAGGCAATCTTGGAACATTGGACATCTGAGATAGTGATGAGTTTGTTATCCATATTATAATCATTAGCCCATATAGTTAAGAATACAGTCCAATTCACAATAAAAAACAATGTGGTTACTTCGAGCCGAATGTTGTTGAATTATAGCTGTCAGCACATTTGAGCGATTGAATTAAGCCTTGGTTTTTATGGGCATTTGTAGACAAAAACAAGTCGATAATAGTAGTTATCAGTAGCGATTAAATTTTAATTCGTATCCGTATTAAATTTAGCTTAATGCGTAATTTGATTTTTTTTTAGTTTTTTAGTAATAACAATTATGAAAGTCATTTGGTTCACGCACGTGGTGATTCGTATCATCTCACGCGGTTACTTGAAAATCCAAGATATATTTTTTTCTTTGTTGTAGTAGGTAACATACTTAAGTTGTAACGGTATAAACGGGTGGTAGAACGGGATTACAGATAAATTGGCCTTTTTGCCCCGACTAGCCAGCGTATGGGTGTAGGTCAGATGTTAAAAAATTTTGCACATCCAGAATAGTAAATCGTACGTAAGTCAAAATAGGGGATGAAAACAAAATCAGTTCGGTTTTTGGGCGCCAGAATGTTTGGTAGTCAAAATAAGGGACGTCGTGCCAAAATTACGAGTACATAGCGTGTCTAAACATACAAAAAACATACGCTTACCTATCCGCAATCAATTCCAGGTGTGCTGGACAGCAACTCAGCAAACCACCTGAAATAGGGCTTCAAAATAGCACTACACGCTTGTCAAATAAAAGCGTGATAATCACTCAATAACGTTACGTTACTACACCTCAGTGTAAATAATCAGAAATTAAATAATAATCAAAACAAAAAAGCTATAGAATGCACTCTAAATGAATTAATACTCCTCTAAAAATCAAATAAAACACTAAATATCAATAACGCTATTACTCAATAATAAAAAAAAATAACTTCGTTACGTTAAAACTAAATTACCGGTAAACTGGCAATTTGCAAGAAAACTTTTATGCAACACAAAAAGGTTTTCACAGAATTAAAACACATTTATAAAACCTAACAAAGCTATAATAAAATAATAAAAAAAGGATAAATATAAACATACGATAATGCGTATAAACAAAAAAAATACAAAGGCTTAAAAGGCGACAGAATGTCTGATCAGAATGCTGCTTAACGCCGTTCTAAATGGTTTAACCTATATATATTTCGTGGATTATATACCCACACTACTACAGGGTCAATTGCCCTTTACTACTAAAATAAAAAAAAGTGTGAAGGCGGAGCGTCAGAACTATAATTAATTACACTAAATAAATTTAAAACAACTTAATTTAACAAAAAAAAATGCGACACCGCTTTCAAACCTTCGTTAACACAAAAAATAGTTCGAAACACACAAAAAATCTTGAAAATATTCAATAAAAAAAACAATCTTATATTACCTTAAGGTCTAGAATTACACCTCTCCTGTGTTACAACAAATGAAAGCGAACCAGGTGATCGGTTACTGCTATAACGGAAATGAAATCTCCCTGCTCTGACAAATGATGAATGAAATGTTGACTATTGTTCTTTTATACACAAACGATTCCTTGATTGAATCTCGTTAAAATGTTACTGCATAAATTAAAAACTTCCTTTAAAATAATAATTTGTGCGCTCAACTTGCTTGTTGACTTTAATCTTTTAAATAGTTTTATTCACATTAACAATCCAAAAGGTTATTAATTTTATTTAAATAACTATAATTTTATTATATTGCGAAAGTTTCTTTATATTTCAACACGCTTTGCACGGTAATTAAGAGGCACTACAAGAACGTTAATGTTTTTTTAAATCCGCAAAAGCGATATAAACCAATGAGTTCACCGAAGCACTAATATAACACGACGTGACGTGATTACGTAAAATCGAAATCGGCGCTAGGTATAATCCTTTGGTGATGAACAGTTTTAATAAAATCCCTTTACAGGTTCTCTTCAGAAGTAGCTTAACTACCCTTACTACACAAAAAGTACGTTCGTTAAATACCAAAAGGTCCAATATATCAACGTTCTAAACCACCCCTTAAAACGTAACAACAAGCGTCACCGTACTACTACACAAGAGCGCAGTCAGTTTCAGAATCCTGCAAATTATTACCAAAAGTCCATCTTGAATTTTGAATCCCACCACTCACAAAAAAATCTTATCTAATTTAATTCCACCAATTAAAAACACGGAAGGGGAAGATTTGATACCCCAACACCCAAACTTCGTTTTCATCCGTAGGACTCGATAGTTTCCAAATCTCAAACGTCAGCAGACTTAACGTGCAAAATATGTCTATATTTTTATTTAAGTACAAACAGTAAGTCCCACATTCAATCTCTATGACTTAAAACCAACATACTCAATATTACACTGAACCACTATAATTAAGCGACTTTATGTCGCCAACATGACATCATATGCATTTAAATCTACACTTTCTTTAATTTTTAAGGAAATCAAACGAAATAAACCTTATTTACACTTATATACAACTATTTACAAATAATACGCTATTCAACATTCAATAAACGGGGAATAATAAGGAAAACAATCTAAATTACGGAATAATAATTCACAAACAAAACAAACTAAAGCTCGCCACACACACACCATGCCTAAAGGTCGCAACACACGTAACACAAATTTATCTATAAAACTCAACTTGACAACAAAAAAAAATATGTATATACGGAATCTAAGTAAGTGCATAGAATTACAAACAATATTACCTACTACGTATACAGGGTGTTCGAAATACCCTGACAAAGTACAGTAAGTATTTCACAATATACATAATTAGGCAACATATTCAATTTCCACGTGGTTGGTTTTCGAACTCGTTAGGTAGCAGACCACTCGATAATTAATTGTTTATAATCTCAGATTTCAATGGTTTTGTAGATAAAATATACACAAACTTAAATTTTAAGTTTGAGGCGTTTTTGAGGTTTATGGCAACTGTTAGGGTGGAGCAAACAATTTATCATGTCGAATTCAGATAAGCTGGTAGCCATAATAACGTATACAACGTTTGTACGATTTATCACGAAAGTTGAAAGATACTAAAAATGTAGAAAATATTAAAGTGTTATATATTTCGTTAGAGAATTCAATGAGTCAGTTTGGTGATGTCATTGAAAGAATAAACGTGTTAAATGCAGAATTAGACCCGGAAAAGTATAAGCCGAATTTTCAGCCGTTAGAGGCCGTGGACACTTTGTACTGCGAAATTAAACGAGCAAAAAGTTACTTAGATTCGAAAACTGAACTAAGCGTCAGTAAATCGGTATCAGCGGTTAGGGCGATTCCGAAATTGCCAGTTATTGAACTCGTAGAATTTAATGGAGATCCACATAAGTAGACCGTTTTTTATGAAAAGTTCAATACTTTGATTCATGATAACAAAGACTTAGACGATTCTTGTAAAATTCATTATCTTTTATGCAAGTTAAAAGGTCCTGCTTTAAATATTTGCTCGGGTATTTCTCCCACAGGAGATAATTATGAAATTTTGTGGAATATGTTAGTCACATGCTACCAAGATAAGCGAGCACTGGCGGCCGACGCATCTTAAACAAATTTTAGAATTCAAGTCGTTAAATTCAGGCTCTTCGAACGCTTTACATGAATTTTTAGAAAAATTGGACCCTGCAATAAATTCTTTGAAAAAATTAGAAATATCGAATTTCTCGGATTTTCTATTTTCAATATCATTTTCAAAATTAAACACGAAAACTCGACGTTCGTTCGAAATGTCATTTTCGAGTAATGATTTTCCTAGTCACAAAGGTTTAATTGAATTTGTACGTGCTTGAGTAATGGGCACCGCTTAAATAAATATAAGTCGACGTGCGCTTGTTCTACGTGTAAGAGCAAATTTTATAATTCATTGTTACATTTTGAAGCGCCCAACACAGATAATAAAAATAATAGTGTTGGTAATAGTTTACCATGTAATAAAGATTTTTGTAGTAGTAGTTCACAAACGGATGTCAGTATGCCAATATACAGTAGTTTGTGTTCTACCGCTACTGATATGCCTCCATCTCAATATACAATCCGCTTGTCCACTGCGGTAGTAAATGTTTGTTTAGAATCAGGTGAGTGCCAAACGATTCGTATTTTATTAGGCTCTGGCAGTCAGGAGAATTTTGTTACTTCTAAATTTTGTAGAAAATTGCATTTAAAAATCAATAGTTAAAGGTCAAGTAAATAAGTGAGTTATTTGTTCTCGCTTTGATCCTAATTGTAAATTTACTTTAAATACCTTTGTATTAGATATTATCACAAATAATTTGGCTGCAGTTGATGTAAATAGTTTGTCGTATTTGTTGCAATTGCTTCTGGCGGATTCAGAATTTTATAAGCCTGGTGAAATTGATGCGATAGTAGGAGCAGATTTATTTCCTCATATAATCGGTTCTGCAAAAATGACTGATTCTTTAAATCAGTCAATGATTTACAATCTCGTTACATCATAATGGGTAAGACCCCTGCAGTAGAAAGTATCAACGAAAATTATTCATTTTGTTCCATTTTGAATTCAAACATAGAGAGTATGGTTCAAACGTCTTTTGAGTTAGAAGATGTACCAAATATTAGTAGGTTGGATGATGAAGACTTAGCTTGTGAAAATCATTTCAAATCTAATTATAGTAGAAATGACGATGGTTGCTATACAGTGGCACTTTCATTTAAGAAAAATTCTAATATTCTTGGTGATTGTTATTTAGCAGCATTACATTGATTTAAATCGTTAGATCGTAAACTCGATAGCGATCCTTCTCGTAAACAACAGTATAGTGAGGTTATTGTGGATTACTTGCAACAAGGGCAGATACAAAAGATTGACATAACAGACAAACACCACCTACCGGCATATTATATACCATATCACACGGTGTTCAAAGTAGATAGTCCTAGTAGTCCGTTGCGAATAGTATTCGATGCGTCCGCTAATAGCACTTCATCCAGATCTTTAAATTCTTTTCTCTATACCGGGCCCAAATTACAGGTAGGTGTTGTTTCCATGTTTTTGAAAATTAGATTATTTTTAGTAGCTTTCATTGCAGATATTTCGCAGATGTATCGCCGTATTAATATTATTCACGATCAAAAAAGATTTCAGCGAATTTTATGTAGAATGCACTTCAGTGAAATCTTGGACATATTTGAAAATCGGTACCTTAGCATTCGGAGTTAAAAGCGCGCCTCTTCTTGCACTTCGTGCTGTTTATCCAGAAGCGTCTGAAGTAGTTTTGAGGGATATGGACGTAGATGACTTAGCATCCAGTGTACAAAATAGCGATTCTGCAAAATTGTTGTATAATCAACTAATTCAAATGTTTAATTCGGGAGACTTTCCGCTAGTTAAATGGTGCACAAACAATGAGGGATTATTAAAAATAATTCCTTTAGATAAACGCTTGACCCACGTTGTTGATTCTGAAAATGATTCGTGCAAGGTACTAGGCATGCAGTGGTGCCCGCGACTAGATATTTTGTATTATAAAGTGAATATTTTATCGAATGTGGCCCGCATCTTTGATCCAATAGGACTTCTAGCTCTGGTGATGTTATATACAAAACGTTTTCTCCATAAAATATGATCAATCCATTTAGGATGGGATGGACCACCACCTGATCCACTTATTAAGGAGTGGTACAAATTTCAGTCTGAACTTCCATTATTAGAAAGTTTTAGTATTCGTCGACATAGTGGTTATTTTGAATATACAAAATCTTCTATCGTGGGTTTTGGGGATGCCTGTGAATCATCCTTTGGAGCAGTAGTATATCTATGTTCCATTAATGTAATGAATAAAGTTCAAATTAATTTACTATGCGCTAAAAGTAAAGTAGCCCCGTTAAAATCACATGTTTCGGTTGCAAGGGTACACGGGTACACGGGTACACGGGTACACGGATACACTGATGCACTGACGCACGGATGCACTCATGCACAGGTGCACGGATACGCGGATACACGTATACACGTATACAAGGGTACACGGGTACACGGATACACGGTTACACGGATACACAAATGCACGCATGCACGGATGCACGGATGCGCGGATGGAATGTTGCACGGGTGCCCGGTTGCACGGATGCACGGATGGACGGATGAACGTATGCACGTGTGCACGGACCCACGGTGGTACGCGGATACGCGGATACACGGATACACGGATTCACTGATGCTCTGGTGCACGGACGCACTGATGCACGGATGCACGGATGCACGGATCCACAGATGCACGGGTGCATGGATGCACGGATGCACGGATGGACAGATGCACGGATGCACGGTAGCACAGTTGCACGATTGCACGGTTGCACGTGTGCAGGGGTGCACGGATTCACCGACGCACAGAAGCACGTATGCAGGTGTGCACGGAAATACGGTAGCACGGATGCACGGATGCACGGATGCACGGATGCACGGGTGCACGGATGCACGGATGCACGGATGGACTAATGCACGGGTGCACGGTTGCACGGTTGCAATGTTACACGTGTGTAGGGGTGCACGAATGCACCGACGCACAGAAACACGTATGCACGTGTGCACGCATGCACGAATGCACGGATGCACGGATGCACGGGTGCACGTGCGCACGTACGCGAGTCCGCGGGTACGGGGTTACACGGATACACGGATTCACTGATACACGGATACACGGATACACGGGTACACGGATACGCAAATACACAGATACACGGATGCACGGATACACGGATACACGTATACGCGTATACAAGTGTACACGGGTACACGGATACACGGATACACTGATGCACTGATGCACGGATGCACTGATGTACGGATGCACGGATGCACGGTTGCACTGATGTACGGATGCACGGTTGCACGGTTGCACGGGTGCACGGATGCACGGACGCATAGAAGCACGTATGCGCGTGTGTACGGATCCACGGGTCCACGGACAAACGGAAACACGTGCGCGGGTACGCGGATACGCGGGAACGGGGGTTCGCAAGAACACGTGTAAGGGGGTACGCGGGTAGGCGTGTACTCGGATGCTCGGGTACGCGCATACACGGACACGCGGACACACTGATACTCGGATACGCGGCTATGCGGATACGCGCATACGCGGATACATTGATACACGGATACACGGATACACGGATACATGGATACACGGATACATGGGTACACGGATACACAGAGGCACTAGTCCACGGACGCACTGATGCACGGATGCACGGATGCACGGATGCGCGGTTGCACGGTTGCACGAGTGCAGGGGTGCACGGATGCATCGACGCGCAGAAGCACGTATACACGTGTGCAGGGGAGCACGGCTGCACCGACGCACAGAAGCACGTATGCACGTGTACACGGTTCCAGAGATCCACGGATAAACGGAAGTACGAATGCACGGATGCACGGATGCACGGATGCACGGATACAAGGGTGCACGGATGGACGGATGCACCGATGCACGGTTGCACGTGTGTAGAGGTGCACGGGTGCACCGACGCACAGAAGCACGTATTCACATGTGCACTGATCCACAGATCCACGGATAAACGGAAGCATGGATGCACGGACGCACGAATGCACGGATGCACGGATGCACGCATGCAAGGGTGCACGGATGCACGGATGCACGGTTGCACGTGTGTAGAGGTGCACGGATGCACCGACGTACAGAAGCACGTATTCACATGTGCACGGATCCACAGATCCACGGATAAACGGAAGCACGGATGCACGGATGCACGGATGCATGGATGAACGGGTGCACGGATGCACGGATGCACGGGTGCACGTGCGCATGTACGCGAGTACGCGGGTACGGTGGTACGCGGATACGCGGTTACGCGTGTGCCTGGGTACGCGTATACGCGGATACGCGGCTACACGGATTCACGGATTCACTGATACACGGATACGCGTATACACGTATACACGGATACACGTCTTACGGGCGACACGGATACGCGGATACACAGGTATACGGATACACGGATACACGTATACGCGGATACAAGGGTACACGGGTACACGGATGCACGGATGCACGGATGCACACATGCACACATGCACACATGCACACATGCACACATGCACACATGCACACATGCACAGGTGCATAGATGCACAGGTTCACAGATATACAGGTGCAAGGATGCACAGATGACCGAATTTTTGCAGAAACACTCGGACACGTTGATTTTTATTTTTTACTGCGGTTTTTTTAGTGGTAAAATTTTGAATATAGGGTGGCCCAAATTTCGTTACGACCACCAATTTGATCTCGTCAAATGGAAACACCTGTTTTTTATTTTATTTCCTGAATCTGCTTTGAATTCAGAGTAAATCTCATGTACCATGTCCTATACCTATAGTCAACAGATGTCGAGATATTTACGAAAAAAATAAATATTGTCTTTATAAAACTATCAAGAACACTTGCAATACAATAGTATTCAAGGTGATTCATAAACAATAGGTACATGTTTTCATTTCGTTGTGTATGTTAATTTATTTCTGACGTCAAATTTTATCTGTCCTTTCCGAAATGGTGTATTTTTGGATCAAACATTTCTTAATAGGTGGGTAGGAAGTAGAGGACCTATCGAATGGTTTGCTAGGTCACCCGACCTAAACTCGTTGCATTTATTTCTGTGGGGTTATCCCAAATCAAAATTATATATTGACAGGCCTAACAATCTGGAGATATTGAAAGAGAAAATCAGAGGAGAACTGAGTGCCATAACTCCAGAAGTCGTTGAAAACGTGCGAAGAGAGTTTATTCATCGCCTTGGATATTGTCAAGCCGCACATGGTGCACATTTTTTGACATTTGATTTGATTTGTTGCATTTTTCTATAAATTGTTCCTTTTGACAGGAAACAAAGTCCGCCTTCCCTGATACGGTGTTAATTGTTGATACGTTCAATTGTAAATTCCTCGAGATCTGTTGACTTTAAGTATATGACATGGTACATGAGATTTACTCAGAATTCAAAGCAGACTCAGAAAATGAAATAAAAAACAGGAGTTTCCATTTGACAAAATCAAGTAGGTGGCCGTAAAATATTTTTGGGCCACCCTATACACAAAATTTTATCACTAAAAAACCGCAGTCAAACATAAAAACCGACGTGTCCGAGCGTTTCTCCAAAAACTAGACGCTTGAACTTTATATATATATATATATATATATATATATATATATATATATATATATATATATATATATATATATATATATATACCCCGTTACCTGTATTCGGTACAATTTATCCTATAAACCAAATTTTTTTGTTCCGGTATACGTTCATACCAAATTAGTATATCATTCACCTGTATTTACAAGTATTCAAACCCTTTCACCTTTTGAATAAATTCCAATCCCATTTTACAATTTCTGTCGTAAAAAACTTAATTCTAATTGACAATTAGTACAATATCTTTCAATTAAAGAAAGAAACTTTTGTGAATCAGCTGTTCATTATCAATACCTAAACTTTTATGTATACTTACTACAACAAACTTAACACTCACCTGTAATTAATTCTGTTAGAATCTTGAACATACACAACATATAATTCACTACACGTCTTTTCTGTTTTCACTGTAAATAATAGATTCAGGTGCAAAACAAGTAATATGTACACAACATGTGATTTAATTGTATACTTCTAAACGTTATTAACAGAGGACACCCCGGGACCCCAGGCAGTGGCGTCCCGTCTATTAACCGCACATAACTAGGACATGAGCAATTTCCAGTTTACGTTTTATATTTGTTTATTAAATCCCGGTTTCAGAATCGTTTTATTTTTATTTTATTGTGACCTAATAAATTTTCTATAAACCAGCTAAGTTTTATTTCCCAGATACGCATCACTAAGACCAAAGTAGTGAAAGTCATGAACTCGCCTTGAAAGTCGAAAATAAGACAAAAGAATTAATTTGTAATTTGCAAAATTAGGTGCAATACAAATCACGTAAATACTATTGAAAATAATATGTGTATAGCAGATAATCTGCAAGATGATATTGAACAGTTGATAATCAACGTTACACAATCTTTTTCTGAGGAGCTAGAGGTCGACCCCAACAGTTAAACCAAACTGAGTGGAATATATTATTTGTGCGTGAAATATTATATTGAAAATAAATTATGGATGTACCTATAATAAAATTGTTTTGTTTACACACAAGTTACTACTACAGGTAAAGCTTCAATTTCTACTACATCGAATATTGTATGGTGTTATAATGTTTCTTTTACACGTCAAAGCAAGTTCTGTATCAGTATCGATCTCATGTAGCAGATAATCCATTTGTTTAACCACTATCTGTAAATACTCTCCCCTATATGACATTTACAACCTACATTTTAAAATTTTGATCTATATAGTAATGTTTATTTGGAGCTGCTAAATTATAATAACTTTATTGCTGTTAAAATGCAGAAAAAGAACACTTACTGAGTAATGACTAAAAACTAATACCCTGAGTTTAAATTAAACTTAAATGACTGTGCTCGAAATCATACATGTATTTGCACCTGTTGAGGGAGATACTGGTAAAAAATGTATATAATAAGAGTATTTGATTCATTTAATACCGTTTTATCAAGTTGTGTCTAAAATTATTGTCGTAATTAAGGTATTCGTTATAGTTATAGAAAGTTGCTTTATTAGGTACTCGGTAATGGTTAGTGTGGCCATAATGTGATTTTTGTTTCCAAGTCAGTTCTTACGTCAAGACCACATCTCATGCCTTTAAATATAATTCAGATTGTTTTTACATTCCAACCTACATATACATTAAGGTGAATCGAATTTTCATTTTTCAACTCATCTTCGGCCACTGCGGAGAAGATGCTACGTAGAAGCAAAATTATGATTGTATATATATATATATATATATATATATATATATATATATATATATATATATATATATATATATATGACAAATTCAATTGCTTTATACTGCCCCAATGACTTCGAAAAAATATTAAATCGTGAAATTTGCCTAAAGTTCAACAGGGTGGTTCGAACTGCTTTGCATGGGATTCGTTTTGAGCCATTGCTTGATACCGCCCCAATGACTTCAAAGTTTTGAGAATTTCTTGAAATTAGCATGAAAGTTAAAAATACGTTTTATGGAACAAAAATATTATAAAATGGGTTTGAGTATTTTTATTGTTTTTTCTAGCATAATAAGTATAATATAATAAAAAGTTACAAAAATTTGCCTATCACAATGGTCGATACTCATTTTTCGTGTTAAAAACTGGCATGACTTTGCGTGAGTTTAACCTTGCCTTGATAAATCCGTCTCTTCTTTTGGGACCACAAACAGTCATAGCAGACTCTGTGACGATTTTTACACACCTTTCGGTTGCTTGTGTGTGACATGGGAAGTTGGAAATCCTAGGCAAAACGAGATCGTCTAACAGCTTTGGATTTTCGATGCATAGTAAAATGTCATTCTGGTTCATGAATTTTGTCAATGGTGGTTCGGTTACAGTCACCTTACTCCAGTTTATAAGGTCCATATAATTTTCAGCTTCAAAATTAAATTGAGGCAGTTGAAATTTACGAATGAAAGGCGTTAAAGCTTTCGTTTGTCGAGCTTTTAATATTCTACGCAAAGCCAGTACTCTTACAGTATCACTTTCGCCAGCCAACATAGCTACTAAGATGTTTTCTGCGTACCCAAAAAATCAGTTTCTTTGAATGACTGGATCGATAATTACCTTTAACTGGTTTGGAAAGTATCGCGATAACCTCACAGTTTGATGTAAGTGCTTAGCACCGTAAATGCAAAGTGGCTGAGTTTTTATTGCAAACCACATCGGTGCATAAACTCGTAATATAACATTCACCAATATGAGCAAATTTTCTGTCGGTTCAAGCGAGGAAACATACAATCTAAGAATTCTATTACCTGTCGTAAGCCACCTTGAATGCACCATTTTTCCAGGATTCTTCTTGAACAAATTTTCGGCGCATGAACCAGAATTAATAGCTTCGCACATATCGTACAAATAAAGTTGGTCTGTGCTTAAATCTTTCTTATTTGTTACATCGGGCAAAGTACAGTTGATGGATCAGAATGGCACAAGGGGAAGCCGCACACAATCCTTTAAAGCTTGTCCTATAGGTCCTGTGAAGCTTTGAGGCCCAGCTGTGGTACCATCAAGATGCCCAAACAAATGACGAAGGGGAGCTCATTCGCATGTAATTGACAGATGCACCATTGTAATGGTTTTCTTAATTTCATTTCCAAATATCGTACAATACCTCCTTTGCTACCTGTGTTAACAGCAGTCCTATCACACCCCACCACTATAAGCTTATTACAATCGATATTCTAGGTTTCTAATAATTGTGCGATGTTCTTGCTTATAATCGTGGCCTTTCCAGGTGTTAAGGACAGGTGTCCCATGTATTCAGACCCAGGTTCTTTGAGCAAGCTCAAATGTTCTTCAAATATGATCTTTCTTCTAGACTCCTCCAATGTAAAAGTCTTGTCCTTACGACCATCAAAATACAACCCAAAGTTATCACCTTCAAAGGTAAAGGGTGTTTCAGTTAAGCTCGTTCTCTGTTTTTCGCGAGAACGGCGCATTTTCAAAGACTATTCCATTGATAAAAATTTCTTGGCGTTGTATCTAAAATAGCAAACTTTGAAGTTTGTTAACTTTAGCGTTATTCTTTGTATTTTATAAATTATGATTTAAAACAATAAACAACAGAATACGTACTTAAAAATGTCCTTATTACGATGACCTAGATTTGATTGTCTCATCTTTTCTGAATCGAAAATACTTGAATTTTTGACAACCCAACATTTTCAAAAATGTTAAATATTTCGAAACTGTAAGGTTTAGGTATAGGAACTCTAATGAAAGTCTACCTTATTTTTCACCTTATTTAAAAAAATTAATAAAGGAGGGTATTCCATTTAAAATAATATAACTTTGATAAGTAACAAGTTTGTAGATCACCCTGTATAAATCAAACTAATTTTAGATTGTAGTCCTAGAACATATTCTCGCCCAATTTTTTCAGTCGTTTGGGTGCTAGAGACCGCCGTTGGTGGTCCACCCTGTATATTAAAATTCATTAAGAATATAGAAACTATGATTCTTCTTTTTATATAACAGGTTTTCAAGTCAGTTTCAAACCAGGGATTACTCATTTTCATAAGAATTCTTCCATTAACAAACTGGTAGTTTAAGAGAATATCTACGTGCCCATAACATAATGGAAAATTTACTTGACTATTACAATACTTTCTTGGTTATTGGTAAGATTTAAAGGGTTTCCAAAATTTCTACGTTATATCGCCTCGGGGGGTGGGCTTTTACATTCACGCTGGGTGTACCAATAAGTATCAGAATATTATAAATTGTCATTACTGCACTACGTATATTTAAATTTGCCTTGAAACGTATTCCCATGGTGGTTGGAGAAAGTAAAAGTTATCTGCATGTTTAACTAGTACGGGCAAATAGTGACAGCACCTAAAACGTAAAGTACTGCATGCGCCAAAACAAGGGACACTCAAAACTGAAGCTTTATTAAACATGAATAATTAAATAACGAAAATTCAAGTAACGTGCATTTAACTTTTTCCGATAAAAAATATGTTCACTGTGCCCACACATTCAGGTCCAGGCAGTACTCATAACGCTTAACAAGATTGCCAAGAATGTTTGTAAAAATAGGCTGCTGCAGAAAAATGTCGAAATCTTTTCACGGAGTTCATTAATAGTTGCTGGTGGGTTTACGTCAGCATCAAGAGTCGTTAGATCAGCTGAATGAGAAGGGTAAGGAAAGCCCGTGTTGCCGCAAATTACGCGGTCTCCAAACTTTTCTTGAAGCAGTTCTAAGGATGCTCTCGTGGTGTGGCAAGTAACCACATCCTGTTGAAACAATTGGGTGTTGAATTGGATGTTTCACACGGCAGAATTTTCGGAGGTCAATCAAAGAGGGTGTCAAAATTTGTTTTCTGCATCTCACCTGATCTAGGGTAACTGGTCCTCTACGGTCGTCTTCCACGAAGGAGGGACCGAATAAGCCATTACTTCACACTGCGTTACACGGTCACTATGTATATGATGATGATGTCTATTGGTTCAAAGCTTAAAAAACTATTTATCTGTAGATTTAGAAATCCATTCAGAGGGATATGGTATTCGTCCCAAAACCACACATTTGAAAGAAATAAGGGTTGTTATCACAATAACTAAACCACGAGTCCAGCCTTTGCGTTGAGTTATAATATTTCCTGTGCGTCAAAATTTTGCAACGGCTTTTAACAAGTCAGTGGTGGCTTCTGAAAGTCTTGCCGAAATTTTGGCAACTATTAACAAATTAGGTATGATGACCTGCTATTCCCGTATGAGCGAAAATAATATTCAATAATAACAAAAATTGCGTTGTATAATTTCGATTTTTTTTACAGCATATTGCAATAAACAATGTGTAGAGATACCACTTATGTCACCTGACGCGATTATATTTCTCAAGCTTCCTAATTTCAGTGTACTTTGTTTCGGCGCATTCCGTATTATTATATAAATTTTAATGCCGAAATAAATTAAACCAAAGAATCGGCTTTATAATTAACGAAAAATACACATTTTTATCGTATTTTACATTATTAGCATGCTGAATAAGTTTTTATAGGCGAAACAATAAAAACAGTTGCCTTGCGTATTATGTAATATATTTTATATGTTATTCATTCACAAATTAAATTTTTTTTTTTTATTTAACACCATGATATTTACAATCTGCCCATTTGGACATTAAGGAATTAATATGACAACCGTGAATTTATAAACTAAATTTATTGATAATGACACTTCTAAATATATTGTTAACCGTGGCTTAATTTATTAAAGTATTACTACCACAACGGGTTACTAATTGACTAATTTCTGTCACATATATGCTATTGGTGACAGTTGACTTTAAAATTTTTACAAATTAGTAAATTGTAAATGTTACTTTACATACCTTATGTTTATAAAAATATTTATTCGCCAAAGAGTTAGACTTCTTATATAGCTCTAGATAGGTATAACTACGATTTGTTTTAGTACAAACCTGAAAAAAATATTACGAAAGGAAATGTATCTGTGTATACTTGCCAATGCTGTTTTGTCATGCCATTTATTCAAATTTTGCCATAATTTTTCATTTCGGTTAACATTTGGTACTGGGCCACATGAAATTATACAATGCAAATTTCATTTCTTAAGGAACGTAAGTAGTATAGCTAGGGTGACCCTAAGCCGCTTTTGTACTATACTTTTTCTACGAGTGTTTTTGCTCAAGGTTAACCACGTACACATTCGCAAGTACACGGTTTTTCAAGGTCAAATTCATCATACACATTGCCTCCATCAAAGTATATTCCTCAAGGTCATTGAAGTAACTAGATTTGAGAAATGCACTTAACGTACACACCTCGCTTCAAGGCCAAGTTTTATTCTTAGGATTTCAAGGTTACGTGATCAACGTTCAGGGTTCCATTGGGGGTATATAGGAGGATTTTCTTCAATGTCTGTTCTAAATCAAATTTTAATGGGAAATTTCAAGGCCAACGTTCATTAATCGTTTCAGGGTCACGCTGCCCATCAATTCCATGAAGATCATTGGCCTCTGTCTCAAGCGCTTTTAATTAAGTCATTTCAATTCTCAAGGTTAGGGTTATCATACAGATTGTTGTCTATGCTAAGTATGTTTCAAGGTCATCAAGCAATTCTTAGAAGTTTACTTTTCAAGGTCATGCCCCCCGAAAAGTTCATAAACCTCAAGTGGATCCGTTTACCAAAACAGGGGATCTGTTTCACAACACAGGTGACCGCTTCCCCCCATTTCAAGGGCACACCTCTGATAAAAGAGCAAAGGTAATCCATTGTTCTGGCCGAGTTAGGGTCATAATTCCTAAAAGTTGAATGTTATCCAGCTACCCCCACCATTTGAAGCTCAAATCTGAGAAATCAATTTTCAAGAACAAAGGCGATCCATTGTTCAAGCCGACGCTTCGAAGTCTATGCTTACAATTTTCGAGGTCGCATCTCTGAGAAAAGAACAAAGGCGATCCAATGTCCTGGCTGAGTCATAATTCCTAAAATAAATTGTTATCTAGGTCAATTTTCAGCTTTCCCCACCATTCCAAGCTCAATTCTGAGAAATCAATTTTCAAGAACAAAGGCGATCCATTGTTCAAGCAATTCAACCTACGCTTCAAGGTCATCAAACAAAAAAAGTTCAAGGACATATAAGTCACAGTGTGTCGAGATCAGTCGGTTAGTAAGTTGTTAAAAATGGAATTAGCAGAGTTAAACCAAAGCACCTATTGCAAACTCCATAAAAATGCATGTGACGTAGACATATCGAAAAAATATAAAGTTATTAATGTGACAGTAATTAATACGAAGTACGATGAATGTATAGTGTTAGAAACGGAGGAGTTTAAATGTGTACTACCTCAGCGCCTTTACGAGTATTTCAATGAAGAAGAAAACCGAATTGAGGAATTTAAAACGATGTTAAATACAAAGGATATATTCATAAGTACTCTGGGTGCAGTCGGAAAAACAACAAACATAACATTTAGTGCCTCCAACCATATGTAAACATGCTCAATAGTGTTTAGTCGTAGTGCGGTTGTGGACAAGTAAAGCCATGCAAGCAGCAATAAAATCATTCCTGGAACGATCTGGGCGTTCACTGCCTTATACTTCATACCGCTGTAGTAACAATATGAATAATAATTTAACATTCTCTTGTTTATGATGTGAAAATAGTGATGGCAGTAGTAGTAGTAAAAATAAAGAGAAACAAGATTAAGGTTATTCCGACTGGCCATCCTTTCAACATAGGGATGAGGTGTATAAACAGGCAGCTAATGAATACTTAATCGATTGTGCTTCCTATAACCTATCGAATAATACGCATATTGAAATTGGATACAGCACGCACCTTAACCTTGCACCAGTAGCGCGTATGGGATGTGGCAACTGCGATAATGTAGTATTAGACGTGAAGGAATGGAATGAACTTCTAAGATGGAATTCAAATGTAGAAATACAATTGTTAGGATCCCAAGAAATTGAAAGCCAAATTGATTGGTCACATGTAAACGAGGAAGATATAATCCATGGGGAAGATTACGAATCTCTATCTAGCAATCTCGGTATTTATTACAATTGGGAATTGATTAAAGGATATGAGAGAATTTTGAAAACTGTTACAACTGCTGTTTGTGCACATTCAATGCCCATAATGTAGAAGAACTATTCAATTTGAAGGATATAATAAGCTATAGATTGGAATTTCTTGAAACTTACAATCTGGTGTGTTTCTATGAAAAGTTCATACGACAAGTGGTTGACTACCGTCGTTTTCGTGAGAAGGGATTCGGTGATGATGACATTCAAGATGTTAAAAATGCCAAATATAATGTTAATTCACATAACACTGTATGCCTAATGGAAATATTGTACTATCGCCCTGCTTGTCTAATGTATAGCATTCACTAAAAATAAAGTTTCTGTGCTCTCGATTTTAGGTATAAATACACTGCCCTATCCCTCAAGATGAACAATGATAGGTAAGAAGCGGAATAGTGCGGGCGGTTTAGAGGATGCGCTAATCAATAAACTTCCGGTGGAATTGCATTTATCCGGTTACCAGTACTGTGGTCCTCGAACAAAATTAGAGAAACGACTCGCACGCGGTGACCCCGGTATTAATCAATTGGATGCTCAGTGCAAACTGCATGATGTTAGAAAATACCGGGATTTAGAAAGTACACATACAGCAGCTAAAATTTTAGAAGAAAAAGCTTGGGAACGCTTTAAATCGATTAACGCATCATTCGGTGAATGAGCTGCAGCTTTAGCAGCCGGTACCGCCATGAAAGCAAAGAGAAAATTTGAAATGGGTTATAAACGTCGTTCCAAGAAGAAGAAGAATGGTGCAAATTTATTGCATGTACGAAAAACAATAGCTCTAAAAATGTAAGCTAACGGAGATTTCACAGACACAATAGAGTCAGCGGCAAATCGTGTAGTAAAAAGGTTGGGAGGAAAGAAACACGTTAAAGTTCTTAGAGTAATTCCCTTACCTAAACAAGGAGGTGTTTTACCATTTCTTATTCCGTTATTCTCAGGATTATCAGCAATCGGTGTTTTATCTGGCGGCGCATCGGGAATTGCAAAAAATTTCAAAAAATTGCAAGAAGAGACATCGCAGCATAATCGCATGATGGAAACGATATGATCATTAAAGGTGTCACGTTTAAAGA
Organism: Vesta saturnalis; assembly: GCA_036346205.1. Taxonomy (NCBI): domain Eukaryota; kingdom Metazoa; phylum Arthropoda; class Insecta; order Coleoptera; family Lampyridae; genus Vesta; species Vesta saturnalis. The sequence goes on from JARFJB010001262.1 coordinate 300,537, forward strand.
GACTCCAGGTTGATATGATCTGCTTATTATGAATGAACGCAATTTAGATCTAGTAAATTCAAAAGATAGAAAAGATTATAGAAGTATTTTAGAAGCTACTAATGTTGCAAGGCGAGAGTGTAACGTAAGTGGGCAAATTCGACGAATCCGCAGTAAAAAGTATACACAAATAATCAAACCCTCGCTATGATCACATCATCCACAGCCAAGGGAGCTGGAGCTATGTTTTTTAAGGAATTAACAAACATGCCGATTGAATGTAAATATTGGAATGATGTACATGAACTAATTTGTGATCTAGACGTATTGTGGACAGAAAAATTGGCGGGGAACCATCGATTGTAGAAGAACTACATGAAGATGGATACATTGAAACACCAAACAGTCGTTTCTTAAACACTATAAATGAGAATGCATTGATGTCGATAGATCATAACTAAAAGGACCCATGACAAGTTTGGACGTTCACATGTCCAGTATCAATTCAAGAAATGACATGATAATCAATTTGATATCAAGCACAGGAGACTTAGAAATGTTGCCAGTTCTATAGATCCTCAAGATGTCATCACGAAGCAATACTATTTATCAACAAGGTTCAATTTGGTAGGAAACCGTTTGACACAGTTGGTGGATCCGGAAGAAGATGGTGATTCTATAAGTGGAGGATATCTTGATTTTTGTCTATAAGCAGTTCAGAAAGCTTTTAAAGGAAACTAACGAGTATCTAGTGTTGGAGCAAAAACTATATCAACTTAAAGAAGTTGTGGATAAGTTAGTACCATGTCCAAATTGCAACTCGTCAACGAATTACATAAACGTGCACGAAAAAATTTTAAACGAAGGCGAACAATAATTAAAGGTTTTAATGACCTTTGGCAAGCAGATTTAGCTGAATTTGACACATATGCCAAACAAAATAGGAGATATAAGTATATGTTAGTGGTTTTCGACTGTTTTTCGAAATACCTGTGGATTAAAGGATTAAAAACGAAAACAGGCTAAGAAGTTACCAAGGCCATACACACAATCTTCAAAGAAGATCGGAAACCTAACAATTTCCAGACCGATGCCGGAAAAGAATTCTACAATGAACATTTGACTAAACTAATGCATCGTTATAGAGTCAATCATTACCCGACCTATAGCACAGAAAAGACAGCAATTGTGGAACGTGTTATGAAAACCATAAAGGGTGCTCTATATATGACGTTTAGCCTACAAGTTAAATATAAATGGATTGATAACGTTGATAGCATAACTTCCGGAATGAAGCCTAAACATGTAGGTAATCATACAAAGCTAGAGGCTCGCATAAAAAATATGAATCGATATTGTCTGGGTGACAGTAAATTTGAAAGTATTTTTGCCAAGGGATACACACCTAATTGGTCTAGTGAACTATTCACGATTGTGAAAGTTCGCCTTACTAAGCCCACTACGTCCATGTTGGAAGACATGAAACGAAAACCTGTACTGGGAGGGTTTTATGAACATGAATTGCAGAAAACTAAGTATTCAGATGTGTATCTGGTAGAAAAAGTGCTTCCTTCTAAGAATAATAAGTTATTCGTAAAGTGGTGGGGGTTGGATGAAAGATCATGGATCAATAAAGACGATATTGTTTTATAACTAGACATTTAACTTATATTAGTTATATATTTTGTATCAAAGGATGTAGCTCTATAAAATAAAACACACACACACACAAAAATAATTGTATTTTATTTTAATTAAAAATTATTATTATTTTATTGTATATTATTTTAGTTCACTACATATTACATAAAAATGTTTTACTAATACTTCATTATCTTATATAGTAAACCTAAAGTACTTCAATATTCATTTAAATTACTGGATGGCCATATTCCCGAATCTGGTCCAAAGGTCCATCCTAAGCAGGAATTTGTATTTGTTTCACCTTTATGAATGTTTTCTAATATCCAGTTGAAAATGTTGTGATGTTCTTTCTTTGTTTTCCCATGGTTGAAACTTATAGTTGATGTATTGTTCTAATAATATTTCACAACATTGCACCAGTTACACTCATCAAGAATAATAATATGTTTTGTAATATACTCAATACAGGTAAACAGCTTTCAGGGGAACACTTCGCCATCAAAGAACGCTTCAGGTACTTTCTGTAGATGTGATCACTACTGTACCATAGTGCTTCATGCAATTTGTTTTCAAGACTGCTTATAATGATAAAATTGTTTTCTGAAACAGAAGAGGAACAAAATGCTATGTAAAGTTAAATTCCCAAGGTCTAGTATCAGTGAAATTGAAATTTACTAATCGTATGGATTAAGCATTACTTTATTCTGTTTGATTATAAACACATCATGTTTCTTTGGCCTTATCAAATGTTGATATCGTCTTATTACGTTTCCATCAAGCAAAACATGTTTAGATCATTTATCCTGATATGTTTGACACTTGCATTTTTTTACAACGTTTTCATCAACCGTGTAAGCATACATTTTTGCACGAAGTACTACAAATTCCAACATAATTTTCGTCTTTCATTTGCTAATGAAATTCCAAAGATATAGTCAGGACTATTCTCAGATGTATCGAAATTATTAATATCTTCTTTAATGCATTCATAGGTATCAGGAACCGAAAAGGCGTATATGAAACTATCTGTATCTGTATACACGAGCTTGACATTATTAGGAAACTTAGATAGCGTGTAACTGTAATGAAAATTGTCTAAAAAGGTTGTTGAAACGTCTACAATACTGAAGCCTGCATACTCGGTCTGACCAATAAGTAATGAGACAGATTTTTTATCTGCGCTTGTGGTAACACTGCCAACCTGAAACTTCGGTCGGTTAATCTTCCATCCCTCCTCTATCGATACAATGTGATCGCAACATTCGTACGTTTGTTAGTTCTCCAGCTGTGTTTTGTTCTCGACAACGTGTTTACGTGTTTGTAAGGGGTGTCACGAATATGGAACGACGTAATATTGAACAGAGGTACGCGATTAAATTTTGCGTTAAACTCGGCGATTCTGTTACCACCTGGGCAAACCGTCAACCAACATTTCTACCTGGAAGTGCTCGATCGGCTCCGAAAACGAGTCATTAGAGTCCATCCAGAGATTTCCAAAACGTGGATCCTTCATCATGACAATGCTGGATGCCATCTACCTTCAGTGTCGCTTTACTCTAAAAACATCGAAGTGTTGCCGTAAGCTATTCGCCGCATATGTCAGTGATTTCTTCGTGTTAAACAAATTGGCGTGAAAGGACATTTGAGTCCATAATGACACCCAGACCGTAACGAGGTATAGGAGAACATTCCAGTCTAAGCCTTCCAGAAATGTTACGAAAGTTGGAAGAAACGTTGGAACCAGGGTAGTACTTTGAAGATCACATCAATGTATAATTTTTAAATATACGTATTTTATGGACGTCTCATACTTATTGGTCAGACATATATAGGTTTATTTAAATATACTTCCAGCTTATTCATTTGAATGATGAGCATATCATTGCTAAATATTTTACAACTATGAAAATTTGGTTTGATATGTAAACACGAGCACCATAGCGACCTCCCATTTCGTTACTAAACTTATATCCTTATATTTACGTACATTTTCCATCAGTTTCCCAAAAACACTATTAATCATTAATTTATAAAAATTTTTCTCAAATTCATTTTAGATTGCTGACGCATGGTGGTATTTAAATCAATATTTTTTTAACCACGTGGACTGCTTAATACGTAAAACACGGTGCACTTTTACCAACTTCAATCCATATTTTAAAATACTTTCAAATTTCTGTAATGAATTATTTAATTACGTTTTGGATACAATGTAAACAATAATTTCTTAATTTTAGAATTTGAATCAGGTACGTCAAACCATAGTTCGGGTGCCAATGGTAATCACTGTGCTCTCATGTAATTCTATGGATAGTCTAAATCACACTCCATTATATAACCAATTTCCGAATCATCAGGATGGTTTATTAAACCCAAAGTTTCAAAATCAGCTTCATCCACTAAGGAAAAATCGCCAAATGGTAGAAATTCTGTCATGGCGGCTCCATATAAGTTATTTACGTCGTAGTACATTAAATACACACTTTCGGAAGTGGGATCAAATTTTTCTCCAATGTACTTATTGTTAGCTTTAGTACACCGATTAGAACATTAGAGCCACACCACCTCTAATTCCTCTTTCAATAAACATTAGCATGTCAATATCGGTAAATGGTTCTAACTTTACTTGTGTAATTTTAAGCATAGCATCGAATGCTAAACCGGGGATGTGCAATAGTGCAGAGGATCAAGTTTGTAGTACTTAAACAAGTTTGCCGAAAATTTTCAAAATGTCGGCTAAAAGTAGAACGTCCGTTTTAAATACAGACCTGAGTATTCCCTAACGATCTAATATTAAACTTGTTTCCAAACATTAACTGCATGTGCAAAATCACACCTTTGCGAACTAGTTGAGAAATTCTTCTTCATTGTTACAATTAGCTCTGGTAATAATTTTTACTATTTTCCAAATAGTTTGATAACTTTTCACTACTACTCATAAATCTGAAAGAGTCAATAAATCTAAACTTAATTGTACTGCCTTCTATTACTTTCTTTGTTTATGAGCAGCAGTGAAATCGCACCGGGAAGAGTAGCCAATTCTCTAATAAAGAAATTTTAATCATAACCTGGTAAATTATCTGGTTTTTGGGTTTAACGCCAATGGTTTCTTTTAGGTGTTTTTTTATCTGATTCATTTTATTTACTATTTCAGTTAGAAGTTCTATTAGGTACTTTCAAATGTTCTTTCATTATCAATGCGAGTAGTTTTAATACTGCTACTTCTGCTACATTATTTTACGAGCCTAAATAATTTTTCTTTAATATTTCCTTGTTATCCATTGTAGCAAAACGGGTTTACTGAACAGATACCGGTTTACCTCGAACAAATAGCTGTTAATACCTAAACAGATCAGTACATACTAAGGTACTGTAAACAGTTTAAGGTATTATATGTTCATCAAATTTTTTCCTACAGCGATCATTATTAATTTCAGTATCCTTGTTTATGACCATGAATACCAAACGGATCTACCAGCACTTTGAACACATGCCCCGAAATAATCTTATATACTTATGGTGGGTCTTGTATGATCCTCATAACACGTTTTAAGTTTCAATTCATCTTGCTCAAATAATATAATTAAATTCGCATTGACAGAATTAATTGCTTTGGAATTTTACTGTAAGTTGACCCATAAAACAGTCAATATCGTTATGCTACCCATAGAAAAATATTCTTTGTTATTTTGATTTTCACAAGGCATATCAGTCGAAAATAAAATGTAGTATTGATTTTGCACAATTAGCTCAATCACATCTTGATTATTACTGAAGGTAAATAACCTGATATTTCTCATTGAAGTAAGATTTCCTGTAATAAAGTTTGTACTGGTTTTGATTCAATGACTTAGAGTATACGTATACATGTTTAAATTTCAAACCATCTTTCTCAGTAAGACTAACCATTGCGTTTGTTTTGCCGCAATTGAGGGGCCACATATAATACCACGTATACTATTAGGAAGTAAATCGCCATGTTTTGAAGTAATAGACTTTTCATCAAAATCATGATTTTGAATTGGAGTTTTTTTTAGCAAATACCTTCATCGTTAGAGGATGATATAAAATTAAAGTAATTACAACATTCTTATTTATATACTAGACTATATTACAGATAACTATAATTTTTTCACTTTCCCAGTGAGTGGGCTGTACTGCACAATAGCGTCATGGCGAATAAGACCATTGACAACGATTCCATTATCGAAAGGTGTTAGAGATTCCATTTCCATTGATGTCTACGTTGAGTTTTTCTAAGGATTCATTTTGTTTAGAGCTGTCCATTACAAATACTGAACATGATTTGAATTTGAGACAGTTGAATAATGCGTCTTATCGTCTTCACCATAGTAATACATCGGAATTTCAAAAATTGCGATAGGCAGGTATGTTGGTTAGCACTTGAAGTTCAACATGCATTGCATTCATGGATAACTCAGAATTCAGATGTATTTTAAGATTTCTGATTTTAATGTGATCAGAGAGATTTCGCCTTGCACTTTGTGTAGCCTTTTACCTTGCTGAATGCAACAATTATCCAACGTGGTTTTTCACAGTTGCGTTGACGTTTTTATTGGCCATATGTCTGAGGTTGCTTGTTTTAAATTTGCAGGTAATTAATATAACTCCAATTGACGAAATGGAACAGTAATAATAAATTTTTATTGGATTGCTTGAAAACAGTTAAGTTTCAGCATTACTAGCTGTTAAGTGTGGTACTTTCCATTGAAATTTTTATGGTTATTGTTGCATTAACATCGCCTAATAGCAGTTTGTATCTCTGACTGGTAAAGATTCTTTTATTGTTATATAATCATATTAGCCACATTCAAGGTCAACATCACAAACTTAGTTTATAACTTGTATTTGACTTTATGCAGCATACGAAACTCGTCTTAATGAAAATTAAACGTGATACTTTCAACATTTTAGTTCATTACGTTTAGTTGCGTTGAAATAGTATTCGCAAGAACTTAAGTTTAGACAGACGCATACATTGCACTTGTGTTATTATTATTACTAGTGTTAACTGAGAATATCTATTAACATATCATTAATCTTGCTGATATTCATAATACTTTCACAGGCTTTAGTTCATTTCCTTTATATTACCTTGCAATTGTATTCAAGAGCATCAGTTCAACATTGCACTTTCTTATTATCTTCAGTGGGTTTACTGGAATATTTATTAACTTAACCTTGCTGATATCATATGAAATACTTTCTCATGGCTACATTATGCTGCATTAATTAGAGATCGTCACCTTCACTTGCATAGGTCAGTTCATTCTACTAACCACTTCCACTTGTTAGCAATTTTGATAACGTTAACAGATTTACATGTATATAGTCTTAAAGTTTTATGTGAATGCTCATTCATTACATTACATATAAAACTAAACTATCAATGAAAAAAGACAAATATTCTAAGATATCTAATGGTGCAACCATTAATTACCACTGCAGATAACTCGACACCTTGATAATAAAAATATTCTTGTCATATACTATCGTAGATAGTGATATGGAGGAGGATTTTTTCCCAGAAGCTTTTGCAACATTCACAACGCATCATACGCAAGGCACTTCAACATTGCAAGAATTTAGAGCGAAGAGCGTGAATGGTTACGTCAAATTTGAAAGTACACAAACAATGAGGTATAGAATGGTTGAAGCTAACTGTTTAGTGTGAGTAACATAGTTAGAAAAATTAAGTAGCATAGCCAAATACAGAAAACGTGCTGCTAGGTAAGAGGACTTAGATGTAAATATTTAAATTAGTGTATAGTGTAGTTAGTCAATTTGTTTTTCTAAGATGTTGAATAGTTTTAAATTAGTATATGTTAGTAAAAGTTTTGCATAATTTGCTTAGTAGTATTTTTTTGTAGAATTTATTAAGTAAGTATTCTTATGTTCTAATAAATAAATAAATGTTCATTTTTGCTTCTATTATTTACCCTAAAATATTCTCATTATCCTAACAATTTTACTACAGCTAAAAAACATCCTTATATATTGTATATATATATATATATATATTATATATATATATATATATATATATATATATATATTATATATATATGGGTATATATTATATATATATATATATATATATATATATATATATATATATTTCAATTGAAATTATAGAAAAGTTTAACGTTTAATTTTATCTTAATAATAAACTAGACATTTGCTAATTAATGATAGAGATGCAAAGTATATATGTAAATCAAACAATAAAATCAGTTACGTACCTATATTATTTAAAGTGAAAAACTTTATTCCTATAAGACATCGTAATATATTAGTTCAATTATTTATCCAAGAAAGCTTTTAATTTAATATCCTATCAGACATATAAAGATGGGAAATGCAGCTGTAAAGTAAAAAACCTTTAGTGTATAACAATTTTCATTGAAAATATAATTAACCTCAAATTATTTAAAGCAAGTACTATTAATCTTTACATAAAGAAATGATGCTATGATTTTTTCCTGAAAGATTCATATACAGTATGAAAGTAGTTGAAAATCTGTTATTAACAGTTTCCAAAATCACATAATTTTCATTATTAAAAGTCAAAAAAAAAATTCAGTTTGACCATTATTGATGTTGTTATGATTGACTTCATCTTTATCGAAGTAAGAAAATCAAGCATGTAATAATTACAGATTAATTAAGTATGTAAGTTAACTAACTAAATATGTAAAGTGGGTCTTTCTAAAATAACACTTTATTTATTGCAATTGAAATTATAGAAAAGTTTAACGTTGTAATTTGATTAAGTAGCACTTAGAACGAGGCAAGTTTTGCTGACTAAATTTAATGATAGTACGCTAAATATCCATACTATCCGTAAATATAGACCAAAGAAGTACAGTTAGATTTAAAACATGTTACCAATTTCAATTTAACTGAGAATTTAATCTAGATACTCTAGTTAATGAAACGAATATTGTTCAAGAGAAGCATTCGAGTTAGATGTGCGCCTATTAAAGTCAAACAATTTATGCACTAGCATATATATATATATATATATATTATATATATATTAAAAGTGCGTACAATCCTTTCAAAGTGAAATGCTACATTATCCTGTAATTCTTATGCAGTTGAAATAAGTGTTCCTATGAAAATCTGTCAATTGCATCTTCCAAAATAAATTTAAAAACGCGAATGCTTTATAAATTGTGTATGTTTTTATTTTTATCGCTAGTTTTAATATTTTTGGTAAAAAAAACGAGATAAAGTTCCTGTTGAAAACGCAATACGTTTGTAACAATTTTAATTTACAAGTGAATTAGCGTAAATTCAAAACTAAACAGCGCGTCATGTTTGCGGCCTTATAATCTCTATATTACATAAAAGACGACATGGAATTTGTTTTGTCTCCTTTCAGTACTCAGCACGTATGTCTTTTCACTTATCTTCCAACATTCTTACACGTACCATACATTATTTTCCTCAATGCGCACATTCGCGTACGCACTTTATAGCAACAATACTTGCACTTCAGCATTTAACTCACATTTCTTTTATTTAAAGTTAATTCATACATTACATAACTTTATTGATAATACTTTTAAAATTAGTTTTTATGTTACAACTCTCATTCATCATTAAATATAAATACAAAACATGTTAAAATGATTTATTTACTTTTTGAAAGCATTTCATTAAATTTTCACTGTTTGTTGAATACTTTCTCGTGACACATTATTCTCTAAGTACAAATCAACATTAACTATTGTAAAGTACATAGACTTTTCAATAAATTTCTATTTCACCTTTCAAATGCATATATTCCATGCATCAACACTTTTTAATGTACCTACATTATATATCTACGCTAAAGATTATAAGTTAACATGTTTATTATTTAACTCGAAGTTGCTTCATTTTCTATTCAATTCATACAGTTCTATATCTAGTTTTTTATTTTTATTTTCTTTAATAACTCCTCATGATGCTCCTTTCTCTCGAATACATTAATACTTTTCTTTACTTTCTTTCTTATCATGCGTATTACTTTGATCGTCCACAATAAAAAGTTTACATGTGTACAAGCAAGGAAGCCTTTTACTTATAAATCTGCATCCTTCAAAACCACTAACCTAGGCAAAACTTCTTGTTTTCACGAACTGATTCTATTTTATATTTCTAAGAAATGTACTGATACTAGTCCATTACCTCTGGTACTAAAACTTATTTTGAGATTTCTACATTGTAATATGATCATAATGATGACCTTGAAATTATATTGTTAGCTATTAAATTTTGACCTTGACAATTCGACTTTGAATCGCTCCAAAAATTTAAATTTCCGTCAAAGTTTGACCTTGAAAGAGTTCCAATGCTACATTCCACCACCAGAGGCGAGTGACCTGAACTGGTCCAGAACCGGTCTAATCACTACCAACAAGTAGTTATTATTCAATGATCAGTTAATTGAAACAACTTCCTATCTTTCCGTCAATAATATATAATTGATTACAAGCTGTATAAAAGTTATAAATGACAAATATTACATATAATAAATAAACTAAGTCAGTGTACATCACATAACCGTGGATGATTACGTGACGTTAGATATCACAATTTCAAAAAGGTTCTTACTACCAAATAATAATGCATTGTGGGTTAAATCTAGCTTGCAACGGTTAAAAGTATTTAATTTAATACAAAATATAGCAATGTTGTGATAACAGCACATTTAAATAGGTTCTTCGTTTAAGGTGTTTTGTGTTGTGGTGTTTGTGTGTGTGTTGTTTGTGTGTGTGTGTGTGTGTGTGTGTGTGTGTGTGTGTGTGTGTGTGTGTGTGTGTGTGTGTGTGCGTGGTGTTGGTGGGTGGGTGTGGTTTTGGTGCGTGCGTTCGTGAGTGCGTGCGTGCGTGCGTGCGTGCGTGCGTGTGTGTATAATGTGTATATATATTGTTTGACTTTTAATAGTGAATAAGACGGCGCGCACCCAACCTCTCTCTCTGCTAGTAGATTAAGTTAGTGTTCTATCATCGTTCTCTTTCGCTCTCACACATGACATTCTCGTTTTATATGAAAATTAAAACGTTTCATTTCAATGACATTTCTTTGGCAAATTACACAAATTGTATTTAGAATGAAATGGTAATTATATTATATCATTGATGTAAGTATTTATTTAAAACTAAAAAGTAAAACTGTATTATGTATAAATAAACTAAGATTGAAATTGGTAACATTTTAAATCTAACTTGTACTTGTTTTGCATTATATTTACATAGTTATCAGTCTATGTTTAGCGCTTTTATCTTTAAATGTAGTTATTAAAAACTCAATCTTGTACATCAATTTAAAACACTTGCCTAATTTAAATCAAATCACTCGTTTTATATGAAAATTAAAAATAAATTTCAAGCTTTTTTTTGTATAAAGAATTAACCTGATCTGTCACGATATCTTATAGGAAAAAATGTTTCACTTTAAATAAAACGGGTGGATAAACTGAATTTTTTTTTATTGTTTGATTTTTAATAATAAGAAGTACATCTGTGATTTTAGGAAACTGTTTTCAAAACATATTAACTACCTACCGGCCTTACTGTATATGAATCTTTCAGGAAAAAATCATAAAAATACATGAATTTAAAACATTTTAATTATTTAAAGACTAATATTCTTTCATGTAAATAATTTGAGGTTAATTATATTTTCAATGAAAATTTTAGGTAACACTTTTTTTTTACTTTTAGCTGCATTTCACGCTTTCTTTATATGTGTGATTGGGATATTAGATTACAAGCTTTTTTTGGACAATTAATTAAACTAATCTGTTCACGATGTCTTATAGGAAAAAAACTTTCACTTTAAATAATATAGGTACGTAACGATTTCATTGTTTGATTTACAATACAGGGTCCGTCTTTGGGAGCTAATCCTGTGAGTATCTGCTAAACCAAACTTACTATAATTTTGAAAATTTGGTGACAGGGTAATGATGTTAGGGCTAACTCATCTAAAATATATTCACGTTCGTACCACTTCCGGTTATACCGGAAGTCAGTACTTAGTCGCTTATTTTAAATGGAACACCCCATATATTAATACATTTTTGGATTCTATGTCGAATTTTAAGGTAAGTTTGTTAAATAAACTAGATACGAAATTTCAGTCGTTTTAAAAAAAATGCGCTGATAAGTATGTATTACCTCCGCAGTAAAAAGTAGTTTCTTTCGATTTACTCATAAAGTATTACATTTTTACACTTATGTTGTATATCGAATTTGAAAAAAATGAATTCTATTTGGCAAAAATGACTTTTGAATCACAAAATTATCAATTTTTATAATTTTTTGCAGTAACTTATTCAAATATTTTTCTTTGTTTCAATTCTCAATTATTTGGTTTCCATGGTGACCACGAACAAGGAATACTAGATTTAAGTATGTAGCTCATTTTTATCACAAATTTTATAATTGGGACTTTTTTGATAATAAGTATGAAACTGTTACGTTTAGGCAAATAAAGTTTTAAACAAACTTAGGGTTTCCATTTGATTTTTTGAGTAACTTGCATTTTTGATAGTCAAGTTTAGACATTCATAATTTTAGTTTTATGAAAAATACAAATGTCATCTTTGCAGACTGTTGCAATAAACCTTTGCCTACAACACCTCAAAGTTTTATTCAAATTGTTTGACAGGAACAGAACAATTACTAGTTATTACTAAGACCGCATCTGTCAATTTTTTTAGAAAAATGTTTTTTTTTAAAACGACTGAAATTTCGTATCTAGTTTATTTAACAAACTTACCTTAAAATTCGACATAGAATCCAAAAATGTATTAATAACGGATGTTCCATTTAAAATAAGCGACTATACCGACTTCCGGTATAGCCGGAAGTGGTACAACTGAAAATATTTTAGATGAGTTAGCCCTCACATCATTACCCTGTCACCAAATTTTCAAAATTATAGTAAGTTTGGTTTAGTAGATACTCATAGGATCAGCTCCCAAAGGCGGACCCTGTATATACTTTGCATTTCTATCATTCATTGCAATTACACATGATATTTAATTGAAGCTTTCTGTAATTGCTACATGCTTGATATTTTTCATACTTATTCATAGATGGGGGTCAATCACAACATCAATAAAATGGATAAACTAAATCTTTTTTCATTGTTTGACTTTTAATAATGAAAAGTACATCTGTGATTTTAGGAAACTGTTTTTACTTAAGGATTCAATTATTTCCTTAGCTTATAAGTTTTGTTATGAACGAATAAGTTCAAACGTAAATATCTAATTGAAAATTATTATTACTTTTATTAAATACACAAATAAAAAGTTTACCTCGAGTAGGATTTGAACCTACAACCTGTACTTTGCTAGGAAAACTTTTTATTTATGTATTTAACAAAATTAATAATAATTTTCAATTTTCTTAACAACTGTTAACTAGTTTTACACTCGTTTCCTGTTTCTTTCTTTATATATGTGATAGTAAATAAAAAAATTAAACATTTATTTATTTATTATAATACATAAATGTATAATATGTAAAAAAAATAATTATAATTACACTGTAAGCTCCCTACCCTACAAAAACTGAAACTAAACACTACTTTAAACAATAAGAATACTATTTAGAACCTACTTATAAATAAATTAACTTAAATATCTAAACTACCTCATAATCTTAAAGCATTTTGTGTATCTACAATGTGTTGTCGAACAATTTCCACATTTTTGTTAGCTTCAGCCAACTCACTAGTTAAACGTTCCACTTTTGACACTTCAGAATTTTCAGAGTCTATGTATGTTGACAAAATGTCCTGCAACCACCTAACACTTTTCATTTTAAATACTTGCAGGTTTGTGGGATCCCGCGTTTGGAGGGTAGGGTCTCGAGATATGGGTAGTTGTGATGGTGAACCCCTTGGTCTGATTAATTCTAAGTTTTTCCCTCCATATTGGAATAAAGGTGGCTGCGGTAGTGGTGGTGGTGGTGACGGTGAAGCCACAACTGTAGGAGCAGGTGTGATGCTAGAAAACAATTGAGCAGATTAATAATGTATTTATCAAGTAGATCTCTACATAAAAACTATGAAATAAGCAAGATACACCTACTTTTCGAAAAATCTTGCGAAATCATCATCTTCAACATCACTCTCGCGTATGGAAATGATTGGCATTTGATTTTCATTTAAAAGTGGCTCACTCCCTTCTTTTTGTGTTGTGCCCCACACTAAGACATCTTGTAGGATGTTGGTCTTCTTCCTTTGCAGCGACATTTTCGACCTTTTGCTGCATGACGCCATTTTATTTTGTTTAGTATATATGCAACGACTGAATGTTGAAACAAAATTTCAGGATTAGTTACATGTAAATCTGTTAACGTTAACAAAATTGCTAAGTGGAGGTTGTTTAAACCTAACAATAGAATTTTCAAAGTCATATATATTTGACCTTGAATCCCAGTTTATATGACTATATAAGCAGTTTTATACCAGTCAGTGCATTGCACTCGTGGCTAGAATTCTAATTGTAATTGTAAACCTAAAGTACTTCTATAGTTACTTAAATTATTAATTTTTACATATCAGTTATAATAAATAAAATATTTGGTACAAGTCTATTACTGCATAATCTGCAGTGTGTGCTTCATATTTTGCATTGTTGGATACAGTTTTGAAGGTAACTATGAGTAAGGTTTTACCAAGTAGTAGTGATATTGTTAATTTGACAAGACGTATTATTCCATTGTTGAAAACCAAAATTGAATTTGTAAAGCACATCCGTATAACTAACGCTAATATTAAGCTATTGCAAGATCTAATTAAAAATAAAATTTATCTAGAGGCAAGTGAAAATTTGATTAAACTCGAAAGTAATTTATCATTGTTAAAGTGCTACCTTGTAAGACTTAAACAGCTAAAGAACGCGTCAGAGAGAACAGGTAGTACAATTGTCAATGTCGCTAAAAAGTGTACACGTAAATTATGTTGGTACTCTATATCTTCATGTTTTAATGATAGGTTACTTACAGGAATTACTGTCAATATAGCAAACATCAAGGACCCTGTTATTCTTTTATAAAATGCATACAATAGTTTTGCACGAAAGGTTAAAGTAATGCTAAGGCAAACGATGCTAAAGGTGAATGTCCTTTTAGTTTGCAATTTTATGCACCTTCAAAATCATGTTATCGAGTTGAAGACTATTGCAATAAAAAATTATGTCATCGACATTGCACCCAACTTACATGAGTGGTATAATGAAAACGTTTATTATAAATAACAAAAAAAAAATAGAGGAGTTTTGTGAAAAGGATTCTGGTTGGGCATTACACGAAGTTTTTGAAGGTGAATATTAATAGCTATGCCCCATTTAGAGGCGGCCTTTCGACTTACGTTAAGGTTCCTTACTTCATAGCAGTAAAGCATGCCGTAGTGAATGTTAAAAATAACCATGGGTATTGCTTCCTGTGGGCCGTTGTTTCGACATTATATCCTGTGCAAAATCATTCACATAGAGTTTACAGTTATCCTCATTTTATGGATGTTTTGAATTATGATTTAATTCCCTTTCCCATTAAACTAGATGATGTAAAAGAATTCGATAAGTTAAACAACCTCTCCATTAATTTGTTTTTGTATTCATGGGAAAGGTATATTACCACTAGCATTGAGTAGAAATAAAAAAAATAGTATCAGGGAACTGAACCTACAAATCTTTTAGTACTTTCGGTTAATTATCATTCCGCGGGTTCTATTGCTGATGCTATGGATACAGAAAATAATACTGTTTATTATTTTGCGTGGATTAAAAATATGTCAGCTCTTTTTCCTAAACAACTATCGAATAGGGAGCACAAGACATTTATTTGCTATCGATGTTTGAACCACTTTTCTTCAGATCACCTTCTACAAAAACACATCACTCTCTGTCATCAACGTAATCAATGCTCTGCCAGGTTGCCTACAGAAGTGGAAATGTTTCTGCAGTTCAAAAATTTTGCATTCCACGAAAGGGTACCATTTGTAATTTAGGCGGATTTAAAAAGTATTTTAGAAAGGTGTACAAATTTAACATACCTTGGGGATAATACTCTATTTCATTCCAAACATATACCTTTCAGTAACTTCAAATAACTTATATGGGGCCGCCATTTCAGAATTTTTACCGCTTGGCGATATTTCTTATATGGATGAAGCTAATTTGAAACTTTGGATTTAATAAACCATCCTGATGATTCGCAAATTGGTTATATAATCGAGTGCGATTTGGACTACCCCATAGAATTACATGAGAGTCACAGTGATCTACCATTGGCACCCGAACATATGGTTCCTCCCGTACCTGATTCAAATTCTAAAATTAAAAAATTATTGCTTACATTGTACCCCAAACGTAATTAAGTAATGCATTACAGAAATTCTAAGGTATGTTTAAAATATGGATTAAAGTTGGTAAAAGTACATCGTATATTATGTATTAAACTGTCCCCGTGGTTAACAAAATATATCGATTTAAATACCACCATGCAATCTCAAAATAAATTTGACAAAAAGTTTTATAAATTAATGATTAATAGTGTTTTTGGGAAACTGATGTAAAATGTACGTAAATATACGGATATACGTTTAGTAACGAAATGAGATGGCCGCTTTGATGCTCGTGCTTACATATCAAAGACAAATTTTCATAGTTGTACAATATTTAGCAATAATATGCTAATTATTCGAATGAATAAGCTGGAAGTATATTTAAATAAACCCATATATGCAGGCTTCAGTGTTTTAGACGTTTCAAAAACTTTTTTATACAATTTTCATTATGGTTACACGCTATCTAAGTTTTCTAATAATGCCAAGCTCTTGTATACAGATACAGATACTCTCACATACGCCTTTTCGGTTCCTGATATCTATGAATGCATTAATGAAGACATTGATAAATTCGATACATCCGACTATAGTCCTGACAATATCTCAATTTCATTAGCAAATAAAAAAGTTCTGGGCTTAATGAAACACAAAAATGATGGTACAGTTATGTTGGAATTTGTAGGACTTCGTACAAAAATGTATGCTTACACTGTTGATGAAAAAGTTGTAAAAAAAGTGTCAAACAGATCACGATAAATGATTATAAACATGTTTTGTTTGATGGTAACGTAATAAGGCGATATCAACATTTAATAAGGTCAAAGAAATATGTGTTTACAATCAAACAGAATAAAGTAATACTTAATCCATACGATGATAAACGATTAGTAAATTTCAATTTCAGTGATACTATACCTTGGGATTTAACTTTATATAGCATTTTATTCCTCTTCTGGTTTAGAAAACAATTTTATCATTATAAGCAGTCTTGAAAACAAATTGCATGAAAAAGTATGGTACAGCAGTGATCAAATATACAGAAAGTACCAGAAGCGTTCTATGATGACGAAGTGTTTCTCTGAAAGCTATTTACTTGTATTGAATATATTACAACATATTATTCCTGATGAGTGTCTTAACTGTGTGCTATAAATTCAAAGTGTACAAATGAAGTTATTATTAAGACATTATTTGATAAAAAAATTAAAGTAGACAATACCATTAAACTAAAAATTATTATTAATAATAATTATTAATAATAATTTTTAATTACATATTTACCTTTGAACTTATTCGTTCATAACAAAAACTTATAATAATATCATTAAACGTTTTATGAGATTGGGTATTAATAAAGGTTACAATTCATTAACTTTTAAGGAAGTAGATAAAATGTTAGACGATATGAATTTACTTGGTGACATGCCGCTTAAAATGTATGTATATAATTTACTATCAGGTTGTTGATTCAACAAATGTTAAATACAGCCTAGAAAATATTAATTCTGCTTATAAAGACACTTTATTTATTATAATTGAATGTATTGAGAAAGCAGCATATTATGCTAATTACAAGTGCCTCGATATTTTGATTGAAATATTATTACAACAAAACATCAACTATAAGTTTCATCCATGGCAAAACGAAGAACATCACAAAATTTTCAACTGGATATTAGAAAACATTCATAAAGGTGAAACAAATACAAATTCATGCTTAGAATGGACCTGTGGACCAGATTCAGGAATATGGCCATCCAGTAATTTAAATGATTACAGAAGTACTTTGGGTTAACTATATAAGATAATTTTAAGAGATTTTAGTAAACGATTTTTATGTAATATTTAGTGAACTAAAATAAAATACAAGTATTTTTTTATGTGTGTGTTTTATTTCATCTAAGAGCTACATCCTTTGATACAAACTATATAACTCATATAAGTAATTTATTTCACAAATTACAATTTAAGTGTCTAGTTATAAAACAGTATCGCCTTTATTGATCCATGATCTTTCATCCACTTTACGAATAACTTATTATTCTTGGAGCGAAGCACTTTTTCTACCAGATACACATCGGGATACTTAGTTTTCTGTAATTCATGTTCACAAAACCCTCCCAGTACAGGTTTCCCTTTCAAGTCTTCCAACATGCATGTAGTGGGGTTAGTAATGCTAACTTTCACAATCTTAAATAGTTCACTAGAGCAATTGGGTGGTTATCCCTTGGCAAAAATACTTTAAAATTTACTGATTCGTTCTGTCACCCACACAATATCGATTCATATCGAATATTTTTATGTGAGTGTAAGCACCTAGCTTTGTATGATTACCGACATCTTTAGGTTTCATTCCGGTAGTTCTATGCTTACGGTTGTTATAATCCATGGTTATGGTGTCAATTATATCAATTCGTTCATATTTACCTTGTACACTAAACGTCTTATACAGAGCACCCATTACGGTTGTGATAGCACGTTCCACAATTGCTGCCTTTTTTGTGCTATAGATCGAGTAATGATTGACTCTATAACTCTGCATTAGTTTAGTAAAATGTTCATTGCAGAATTCTTTTCCTGCATCTATCTGCTAATTTTTCGGTTTCCGACCTTGTTTGAAGATTGTTTGCATGGCCTTGGTAACTTCTTGGCCTGTTTTCATTTTTACTCTTTTAGCCCACAAGTATTTCGAAAAACAGTCGATAACCACTAATATATACTTATATCCATTATTTTGTTTGGCATATATGTTAAATTCAGCTAAATCTGCTTGTCAAAGGTCATTAAAACCTTTAATTACTGTTCGCCTTCGTTTAAAATATTTTCGTGCAGGTTTATGCAATTCGTTGACGAGTTTTAATGTGGATGTGGTACTAATTTATCCACAATTTCTTTAAGTTGATATAGTTTTTGCTCCAACACTAGTTAAGCGTTAGAGTTTCCCTTAGAAACGGATCTACCCAGCACTTTGAACATATGTCCCGAAATAATTTCATGCTTATGGTAGGACTTATATGATCCTCATACATGGTATAAGTTTAATTCATCTTGCTCAAGTAATATAATTAGATTCGCATTGTCGCAAATGAATTGCTTTGGAATTTTACTATAACTTCGACCCAAATAGAAACAGTTAATATCGCTATGCCTACCCATAGAAAAATATGCCCTTATGTTGTTTTGATTTTCACAAGCGATATCATCGAAGATAAAAATAGAGTTTGATTTTGCACAATTAGGTTCAATCACATATTGATTATCACTGAAGGCGAAGTAACCTATATCCCTCATTGGAAGTAAGATTTCCCGTAACATTTTGTACTTGTTTTGATTCAATGACTTAGACATACGTATACATGTTTAAATTTCAAACCGTTTTGCCGCAATTGGAGGTGCCACTATAATACCACGTATACTATTAGGAAGTAAATCGCCATGTTTTGAAGTAATAGACTTTTCATGAAAGTCATGATTTTGAATTGGGAGTTTTTGTTTCTGAGCAACTACTTTCATCGTTAGTGGATGAAATAAAACTAAACGTATTACAT
Organism: Vesta saturnalis; assembly: GCA_036346205.1. Lineage (NCBI taxonomy): Eukaryota > Metazoa > Arthropoda > Insecta > Coleoptera > Lampyridae > Vesta > Vesta saturnalis. The sequence continues at coordinate 320,087 of JARFJB010001262.1, forward strand.
TTTTATTTGTATACTAGACTATATTACAATAACTATAATTTTTTCACTTCCCCAGTGAGTGGGCTGTACTGCACAATAGCGTCATGGTGAATAAGACCATAGACAACGATTCCATTAACGAAAGTTGTTATAGATTCCATTTCCAATTTGATGTCTTTACCATCTTTACGATACTAATCACATCGAAATTTCAAAAAGTTGCGATAGGCAGGATGTATTGGTTAGCACTGAAGTTCAAATGCATTTCTTCATATGGATAATACTCAGAATTCAGATGTAATTTAAAATTTCTGATGTTAATGTGACCAAAATTTCCGGCCCTTGCCGACTTTGTGTATCTTTTACCTTGTTGGAATGCAACAATTACTCAACGTGGTTTTTCGAGTTGCGTTGATGTTTTTATTGGCCATATGTCTGAGGTTGCTTGATTTAAAGCAGGTAATTCATATAACTATCATCGACGAAATGAAGCAGTAATAATAGAATTTTATTGATTCCTTGAAACAAGTTAAGTTTCACAGCATCACTAAGTGTTAAGTGTGGTACTTTCCAGTGAATTTTATTTAAGGTTATTGTCGCATCAACATCACCATAGTAGCAGTTTCTATCGCTTCTAGATCGAATTAAAATCAACTCTTGACGCATATTCACGATAACTTGACGATAATCCTTCATTATTCCAAATATGTGGTTCAATGGTATGCACACTGTAAAAGATTTTTCTCCATTTTGCTCATCGAATTCTACTTGTAATAGTTCTTCATTCTTTGGTAACCACCCCAAATGGCTTAGTCCTTTGCTGTTGCTTGCCGTATAAGAAATATATCCCTTAAGTGTAGATGTTATGCCTGGATTTCTCCAAACATCTACTTGTTGACCACCTAACTCATAACTCATAACGAATTTCTTCGTAAAGAAAGTTGGGAAAATTATTGCTTAAGTTGCATGATTATGATAAACCAGTTGACGTTAAAAAGTATTTCTCTGCAGATTTTAATCGCAATGAAGGTTGATGACTAATTAATGACTTACTGTAGGTATGTCTTTTATATGAATTTTTGAAAGATGGAATTGCGGGTTGATTAATTCTCAGACCTATGTTCTTTTAGTTATAAGCGTACTGTGAATGGTTCACTTTCACCAAAGTCTACTAATTCACCCTTTACATTAGTCAAATTAATTGTTATATTACTAATTATGTTGGTGTTTACTTCTAAATATTGAGTATTGCTGGGTGTTGTATCTAGACGATAACCTGTTGGAACTGAAACGTTAATCTCATATAATACTTTTGCAGATTTCCCGTTTCGATAAGATCCTTTTATAATGTTGCACTCTACATGTAGATTAGTGTGTTTAATTATTTGGATGTCTAACGCAGACGTATGTAAAATATTTGGTTCTAATATTTTAGAATCAAACCCTAGCATGCGGCCAATGCCATTTTCTCTAGTAAAATCGATCTCAAATGAACTGATATTTAAGTGTATTGTTGTTTGCTCTAATGCTAAATTTTTCTGTGGGTATCTTAGATTTTAGATAATCGCTAATTTCATCTAACTCATATAAACCGTGTGGAATATTAGTCACTTGCAAATGAGATGGATTTGTTCTAAAATAAAATCTATCGTTGCCTGTATAATGTTTCTAACGCTGTTACAACAGTAAAATCCAACCAATCCAATAACTTATTTCTTCCTCAAACCTAGCTCTATCGGTGAATAGAAGTTGTAGATAGCTGTGTTACCAACACCTTCTAAACTGAATGTTATTGACATAACTGAGAAAATTTGATGTTGAGTAGATTATTTATATAAAAATTGCAGGCATAGGTGTCCGCCAATAATTGTATTAAATTCTTGATATTGGTTGTAATTATAATAAATTTTACATCCCCGAAAATAGTTAACCACTTCGATTAGTGGTCGAAGATTAGCGAAACTATCGTAATACCATAACCTTTTGCTACGCTTTTTGTAGCAAACCCAATGTGTACCTGGTCCGCTTTGGCTATCTAAGTTAATAGTTCCAGATTCATCTTTCTGTGGTAATTTAGGCATGCTATCTCTCATAAAAATATCCCTAAAGTAGGATACATTTTTTATGTATTTCTTTAAATCAATATCTGTTAACGGTCTTTCGAGTAATCTATTCAGTTGTTTGGAAACGGTTTCAAGTATAACGCACCACCACCAGATTTGAATGGTTTTAGATAAAGTGCACAACCTTTCTTATTCACGGAGCCTATAGCGATCGATTCCATCATACGATTATGGCGCGATGTCTCTTGCAATTTTTTGGTATTTTTAGCTTCATTTGCTGCTTTAGCAATTCCTGATGCACCGCCAGTTAATGCTCCGATTGCTGATAATCCAGCGAATAACGAAATAAGAAATGGTAAAAATCCTTCTTGTCTAGGTGCGGGAATTACTGTAGGAACTTGAATGTTTTTCTTTTCTGCTAAACTTTTTACCACACCTTTTGCCGTTGAAAGGGCTGACTTTATTGTGTCTGTGACATTTCCGTTAGGTTTAACTTTTTTAGCGATTGTTTTTTGTAAATGCAATAAATGTCCACCATTGCGTAACAATTTCTTCTTCTTCAGATTAGATCGAAGTTTACACCCCATTCCTAATTTTCTCTTTGCTTTGATGGTGGTACTGACTGCTAAAGCTGCAGCTCGTTCACCTAACAATGCGTCTGATGATTTATATCTCGGTAATCTCTGTAACTGATATCATGAAGTTTGCACTGGGCATCTAATTGATTAGTACCGGGGCCTCTGCGTGCGAGCCGTTTCTCTAATTGTGTACCGGACCACAATGCTGGTCACCGGGTAAATGAAATTCAAAAGGAAGTTTATTGATTAGAGTATTCACTAAACCACCACCTGCACTCTTTCGCTTCTTACCTAACATTCCTTAACTATAAATACCAAGATTGATAGATAGAGATTCATAATGTTGATCATAGGTTATATATTCTTCTTGGTTTATATTTGACCAGTCCATTTTGTTTTCAATTTCTTGGGAACGGAAAAATTGTAATTCTACATATGAATGCCATCTTAGAAGCTCATTCCATTCCTTTACATCCAACACTACATTATTGCTTGGATCACAGTTGCCACACCCCGTGCGCACGACTGGTGCAAGTTTGAGTGGTGTCCTGTATCCAATTTCCATATGTTTTGCATGATGAGTATCGTTCGATAATTTATAATAAGTACAATCTATTAAATATTCATTAGCTTCATCCTTATGTTGAAATGATGGTGATGACCAGTCAGTATTAGGAGAAGAATAACCTTCATATTGTTTCTCTTCGTTTTTATTTTTACTACTACTACTACCATCACTATATTGACAGCACCAACAACAAAATGTTAAATTATTATTCATATTATTACTACAACGATGTGTGGTATCCATATATAACGGTGAACTTCTGAGTTTGGATCGTTTCAGAAATGATTTTATTGCTGATTGCATTAGAACGACTTTACTTGCTCGGAATTTCACTATGACTAAACACTGTTTAAGAAATGATTCTAGTTAAAGCATGCGTAAGTTACATATGGTGGGGTACTACTGTTAAAAACAAAATGTTATGTTTGTTGTTTTCCCAGCTGCACCCATACTACTTATGAACACATCTTTCGTGTTTAGTAGCGTTTTAAATTCTTCAATTGGTGTTTCTTTTTTGAAATACTCATAAAAGCGTTGAGATAATACAGATTTAAAATCATCTGTTTCCATTACTATACGTTCGCCGTATTTAGTATTAGCTAATGTCACATTAATCACTTTATAGTTTCTCGATATCTCGAGGTCACACACATTTTTAAAGGGTTTGCAATAGGTGCTTTGCTTTAACCCTGCTAATTCCATGTTTAACAATTACAAGTTGCTAACTGACTGACCTCAACACACAGCTCGCTGCAGTTTATGTGAGAAAAATGTGTCCTGGAGTACTATTCACAACATGTTTAAACTTCTTAAATACCCACCTTGACCTATTTTTTGTTTATTGACCTATGACTATTGCCCTTGACTCGATTTAGTCACTTCTTGTTTCCATGTATTCCTAAAAAATGTAATATGATAACTCCTGTGGGGGGTTAATCATCTCTTTTGACTTTGAAAACTACTTCTTGTTTCCACGAACTGATTCTATTTTTATATTTCTAAGAAATGTAATATGATACCCCCTGCAGGTCATTACCCTTTGACCTTGCAATTTCTATTTTTCGCTTTAAATTTTGACCTTGACATTTCGGTCTCGACGCGCTCCACAAATTTAAATTTCCCGCCAAAAGTTTGACCTTGAAATACAATGGTCGAGGTCGAGTGACCTTGAACTGGTCCAGAACCGGCCCCTAATCACAACTATTTTACATAACTTTCTTAATATAACGCAAGGTAAGTCTAAAAATTAATTAAATATCAATGAAAATGATTAAACTGTATTATTGATACCTTAAAGAAGCGGGCGGATTTGGAATTTTTTTTAAGTTAACATGTGTATATTAATCTTTATCTGACATGAAGTTTTAAACGTCATTCTGATTTAGATTATTTTTTTGTTTTTACAATATTGCCTGTTTTTGTTATGAACGTATAAAGGACGTTGCATAGTTACCCTAAAAAATTTATAATTCAAATTATTTCGTTTCCTGTATTTTTTTAAGTTAGCATCTAGATGTCTATTAACCGCTGTCAGACATGTTGTTTCAAACGTATGTTTGACATAAATTATTGTATTTGTTTTTACAATGTTGCATATTTTCGTAATTAACGTATAAAAGAAGTTGTATAATTATCTTACAAAAACGTTATTAAAATTATTTCATTTCTTATAATTTCCATTTTGTAGGGAAGGTCATGTGGTATTCCATGTATTGTAAACATTCATATATACAATAGATATTAGCATGCGTACCTAAAATAAAATGCATTAACTGCAAAAATAAAATTTAGTAAAGCAATTTTTACAGTTATCAGGGTGCCCACATTTAGCTACTAATGCGACCAGTTTCTTATGAATCCAACTTCTATTCGGTATATTTAGAACTAGATTTATAAGTTTATTTAAAATTTATATTCGTCTTTTATTTTAGGTTAGAAACTGTGTATCTTACACCGTACCTATCGGGCCCGGTATTATAAATCGGTGCAGTTTGGCAAGCATGAAATGCCTCCCCATAAGCCCCATACTGCACTTGGAATTTTGGACGATCTGTAGTACAAAGTGTGTTGAGTTCTGTAATAGTGTAGACGTTTTATTTTGAATGCCATTTGTGAATCCATCAACCAGTAATTTTAATACATGTTAGTGTAAGTGTAGTAAATGTTTATTATACTACCGTGAACCTAATAAAATATCGTTAAAGTGTTAGTAGATTGTAGAACGAACAACGAGTTGCTGGAAGGTCCCTGGTATGTGAGTTCACACGTTGAACGTATTTTAATACGTTCATAACTAAAACAGACAACATTTTAAAACAAAAACAATAATTTATGCTAGATGGACGTTGAAGATTTCATGTCAGATAGAAGTTAATGTATATATATATATATATATATATATATATATATATATATATATATATATATATATATATATATATACTAACAAGAAAAAAAATATGGATAATACAGCTTAAGCATTTTCAATCATATCATTCTAGCATACATACACGTTTTCTTATGAAATCAATCGTTATTCGGATATTGCCAAAATTAGTATTATCACTTCTATCTTAGCAATTTGTTGCCGCATTGTATCAAAAATCGCATAGAACACAATGAATAGATATGTTTATGGTGTATATGTTGGTATATTTGTTCTTACGAATATACACGTTTCAAAACACTTGAGAAGACTAACACTTCAATGAATCTCTGCCTAAATCGCAAGTAAGACAAAACGAATTTGTTGTTGTCTAAGTTATCGGATTACATATATCGTCACACGCACAGACAAGCACACACACGCACACGCAAGCACAGCACACGCACACGCACACGCACGCACACGCACAGCACACACGCACACGCAACGCACACGCACACGCACGCTACGACACGCACACGCACAGCCACGCACACGACACCGCACACGCACCACGCACAGCAGCACGCGACGCACGCAGCACCACACGCACACGACACGCACACGCACACGCACACGCACACGCACAGCACACGCACACGCACACGCACACGCACACCACACGCACACGCACACGCACACGCACACGCACACGCACACGCACACGCACACGCACACGCACACGCACACGCAACGCACACGCACACGCACACGCACACGCACACGACACACAGACACACGACACACACGACACACACGCACACACAGACACACAACACACACGACACACAGACACACAGACACACGACACACAGACACACAGACACACAGACACACGACACACAGACACACAGACACACAGACACACAGACACACAGACACACGACACACAGACACACAGACACACAGACACACAGACACACACAGACACACAGACACACAGACACACAGACACACAGCACACAGACACACAGACACACAGACACACGACACAGACACACAGACACACAGACACACAGACACACAGACACACAGACACACAGACACACAGACACACAGACACACAGACACACAGACACACAGACACACAGACACACAGACACACAGACACAGACACACAGACACAGACACACAGACACACAGACACACAGCACACGCACAGACACACAGACACAACACACAGACACACAGACACACAGACACACAGACACACAGCACACACACAGACACACAGACACACAGACACACAGCACACACACGACACACAGACACACAGACACACAGCACACAGACACACAGACACACACACAGACACACAGACACACAGCACACACACACACACACACACACACACACACACACACACACACACACACACATACGCACAAACACACAACACGTGCACACACACGCACAGACATCCAAACACACATCCGCACAGACACCCGCACCCACACCCGCACACACATTTACCGTCATAAGACTAGAAAAATCGAGTCAAGTAAATCTATAAATTCACGTCCAATTATAAGTTGCTTTAGTACCTTGCACACTGTTATCAACATAATTTTATGTTCACCGATAGTATAACAAATATAATTCGTACGACTGTGTCGGGAAACTAATGATGTCCAACAGTAGAAAATTGTAATGTAGTATGACCTTGAATACTTCAATTTAAACATTTCTAAAATATTATATTACTACTGTGAAGGATAACTGCAAGTGTTATCCAAACATTGAGATTTGTACAAGCATAAATTATTTTGTCAATATTGGTACATATCACCCACCTGTGAATTAAGAGCTTAACCTAGTACTTTGTTCTAAAAATGAAAATTTGCCCTCAAAGCTCAACTTAAAATGTGCAATTTAAATAAAGCTAATTTAAACCAACTTTACAGTGATATTAATCAAATCGATTGGCCAATCTTAAGCTGTATAAATAATGTAGACTTTGCCGTGTCAACTACTTATAACTGTATTCAACTGAATATGCCCATGTTTCGTACCCATAACAAAATATACTTTCTCAAGCGGTTTCCTTATAGAATTAAGCGCATATTAAGACCAACAAAATACTACCTTAATACATACAATAATACCAACTATTACTTGCTGGAATTTAAGCGTCTAAGAAGAATGAGTAAAATGCAAATAAAAGAAGACTATAAGGTATTCCTTGACGAAGTGGGAAATAGCATTAATCAAGATCCTAAGGTGTTCTGGTCCTTTATCAATAACAAAGTGCTACGAGTTTGCAGGGTGTGTACCTATAGCAACGGTGGCACCTTCAGTGTTCCATTTACATCGTTTTATGTTGCTTTTTTTTCAATATTCTTATTCTGAATCTATAATTCTTAATAATCATCATCTCTTTCCTAAATATAATAACAGTACCTGTATGAACATCTCGAAAATTGCTGTAGATAATATTTTTAACAGCAATAAAGACATTGAAATATAAAAAGACAGCAGGCCTAGATCAGGATCTGTCATACATTATAAGGGATGGTGCCAATGCACTACCAATCCTCTTTCTGTAATTTATAACCTGTCGATACGCATGAAAGTGCTTCCTTCTGAGTGGAAAAAATCAAAGAGTGGTGACAAAAGTAAAATTGAGAATTATCGTCTTTCCTCGGTTTTGTTGAACTTTGCTAAGGCCTTTGAATTTATTATACACGAACATATCTTTATGTCTGTGAAAAACAGTTACTGTATAATTACCAAAATCATTGAAACCATGAATGACAAGAAACAGCTGGATGTTATATACACAGAATTATTCTGTATTATAAGTGTTTTGTCACTGTGGTTCCATGTTAGTCCTGAGAAGGACTGTTCTCGCACTTGTATTGAGCTTATTGTTTTCGCTCTATTGTACAAGCATCTTGCCAAGCCTAATTTCACAATTTTGTGGTGATTGCAGTTGTAGTGTACGTACTTCCCTGTATACACTGGTCGTGAAATTACTTGTGTTTGCCGTGTTGCCAAACTACAAAGGTATCGCCCACGTATCTAAGCCACATCTTTGGTTTATTCGTGAATTTGGATATCGCTTGGTATTCAAAGTCTTCCATGTATATATTGCCCATTATGGGTGATGGTGGGGAACCCATCGCCATCCCAAACTCTTGTTGGTTGAATTTGTCTTCTACTTGGAAATATATAGTTCTGCTGCATATTGTCAGAAGTCCCATTATTGTGTTTACCGAGAGTTGCGTGCGTCCATCTAACGTTTCATCCTTTTCCAGCCTGTCCCTTATGATAGCTAGTGGCTTATCTGTGGACACATTTAAGAAATAGGCTCGTAGCTTACCAGTATTTCTTCGTGGAAGTTTCAGATGGTTTCCACTAGGTGTTGCGTATTCTTGACCATAGAGTCAGTTTTCTGCGATAGGGGTGCGATGATGTTTAGCAGATAGTACGCTATAGGCGGCAAGGTAAATTTCTCAAGCTCACAATTGGTCCCAAAGGAATTCCTTGTTTATAGATCTTTGGTAGGCCGTACAGATGCGGAGGTTTGCTGTAGAGTGGGGTAAGTTTAGTTCTCTGGTAATCGGAGAACTCCCCTTGTGTTTTGCCAGCGTCTGGTATTTTCGTCTTTCGATTGATGGTGTGGGGTCTTTTGGTATTTGTTTGTATTCGCCCCCGTCCAGTAGTTCTTGGATCTGACTTTTGTAAGTCTCCATATCCACTATCAGAGTTGCGTTTCCTTTGTCTGTCAGGAGAATCTTGATCGATGACTCATTCTTAAGGGAAATGACCGCTCTCCTTTCAAGGTTAGCAGGTTAGGTTTAGTTCGCCTAGATTAATCTAAGACTGACCTAACCTTACTTCTGTATTCTTAGGCTTCTTCAGGATCTAATTTCATACCTGTTTCTGCTACTGCGGTTATTAAATCTACTTTCGGAGTATACCTCGGTGCTATCGCATAGTTCCAGCCTTTGTCTGGAACCTTCACTTTATTTTTGCGATTGATGGAAGAAGGAACCATCCAATGTCGCGCCATAAAAGCAAACACTGTGGAAATAGACCCATCAAGATAACTAACACTTATCTAAGACTTCTCACACGATCAACCTCCGCATCTCTTTGAGAAGATTTGACGAGATGGGACTTAGTTCTAATCTCATTGAATTTTTTGCATCATGCTCACAAATAGAACTCAGTGTGTTACTTATAATTGATATACCTCCAGTATTTTTTGTGTCGACATTAGGTGTCAATCGCAAAGATCTAACCTCAGACCTTTGCCTATTAATATTATATATATATATATATATATATATATATATATATATATATATATATATATATGTATATATACAGGGTGACCCAGTCCACTGTAATCGGTCCATAACTTGTTTACTACTCAATATATTGATGCGGTTATCGTAGATATGCTTTTGGTGCACAATTTAAAAATATTTTCAATATATACAGTGTCCTATTAAGAATGCTGCACCAAACCTATATATATATATATATATATATATATATATATATATATATATAATGCCCGGTATATTTTTATTTTTTAGTTTCCTCGTACAAAAATAACGCGAGTTTGCATGAGTCATTATGGGTCTGTCTCCGTTAATTACAGAGTTATTCACGTTTTTATTAGGAGAATAGCTCACATTCGAGAAACTACTGTGAAGAAAGTCATGGATATTTCTTAAAAAACTAGCTACTAAAAGTTTCACAATAACTCCTATTTTCAGAAAATACACAAATTTTTTTCTAGTATGCACACAATACACAGGGTGAGCTAAAAGACAAAACGTTTAATTACTTTATTTTTTCAAATGGAACGCCTTATTCATCATTCGATGGCGTTTTCGATAAGCTCTCCGTTGATATAAGGTTTGTCTGGTAATTTCTGGATAGTTCTATAGGTTTTAACAACACACGTCTGAATTAAGGGCGGGCTGTAATGATTTTGGTGAAATCAAGTATCACGGTTAATTTTTATTTTGTATAACCGTAAAATTGTTACGAAATGAACACTTTATGAGATTAATGGATACAGTACGGCAAATTTTTATGACAGATGTTTGAATAGGCCACCATTCTGATCGATACACGTCCTCAATCGCCGTTCGAATAACAGGTTGACCTTATCTAGTAGTTCGACTTGAATTGTCCCAATTGCTTTGAGAATACGGGCTTTCATGTCTTCTAGTGTTGCTAGTTTTACCACATGAACTTTCCCTCTGACATATCCCCAAAGAAAAAGTCTATTGGGGTCAGGTCGGGCGACCGAGATGACCAAGCAATGGAACCTCCTTTAGCTATCCATCTATTAAGGAAAGTTCTGTCCAGATATTGGCGAACCACTCTGTGATAGTGCACCGGGGCACCGTCTTTCTGTAGCCACATGTCTCTTCTTGTGATGATATCGATATCTTCCAATAATAATGGAAGGTGATGTAGAAATCTTAAATATTGAGTACCAGTAAGAACACCAGCGAAGAAATATGGGCCGATTACTTTTGTACCGATTATTCCTCCCCAAACTTTCAGCGACAATCGGTTCTGATAATCGTTTGTTCTCAACCAGTGCGGATTGTCAACAGAATAATAATGCATATTATGCTTATTTATCCTGTCGTCGCTTGTAAACATATCTTCGTCGGTGAACAATATTTTCTTTAGGATTTTTCGATTCCTATCAAATCTGTATGTGTAGATTTACATGATACGGCTTAAACTTGTTCTTCAATAAGATACTTTTCACACTGCTTTGAGAGATGTCCATTTGCATAATAATATTACGTGTGCTTACATGTGGATCTTCTTGCAATACAACCAGAACATTTAATTCTATGTCTTCGTTAATTCTCCCTCCGTCATTTTCTTTTCTTTTGTACTTCTCACTTCCTGATACTTCAAAGCGGTCTCTCAGCTTTTGAAAGGAGACGACTTGTTGAGTTCTTGTATCGGGATATTTTAGTGCTAAATTCTTTTGGCAAGTAGAATATTTCTTTCAGCTTCGCCAATGCAGTAGACATTATGAACTAGCTCGTTACGCTCATAATTCATTTTGAACGTCGCGCTTGGTTTCACGAAAATTACTGTCACGTAATTCATGGATGCAAACAAATAATGCATGGATGCAAACAAATAGGCGAGTTATCCCAATAATAACTGTTGACGCCTAGCCTACCTGTCTTATCCAGAATCATTACAGCAATTTTGTGCCCGGATCAATTCAGAGGTTTTCAAAAATAAACTAAGCTTAAATATCGTCGTTTGTTCTGCAATAGCTCCTGTGTGCATACCATGTCAATTTTAAGGTTTTGGTTTGAAAATGTGCTTTAATTTGGCTTGCTGTAATATCTCCCATGTGTTAGTTATGCACAAATGAGGTATTAGGTTTCTGAATAATAACCTGAAATTTCTGTGCATGAGAGTAATTTCAATAAGCTAGTAAAACGTTGTTAAGAAGATTTAGTTGGTTGAAATTAATATAGGTAATTGTATTCATAAGTATTCATAAGAATTTTACCTAATTTCTTCCTAATTTTACACCAAACAATCTCTTAAAACTCTCCTGCTGGTGGAGGTACGTTGATTCTGGTATGCCAGAAGATATGAGAGCTCTTATTCGCGAAGCATTGGGGACAATTCAAGTGGAACTATTAGATAAGGTCAACCTATCACTCGAACGGCGATTCAGGACGTGTATCGATTAGAATGGTGGCTTATTGAACATTTGTTATAGCATTTGTTGTACTGTATCCCTTAATCTCATAAAGTGTTTTTTAACAATTTTACTATTATACTGAATAAAAAATTAACTATGGTACTAGCCTACTCGATTTTGCCAAAATTATTATAACTCTGAACCCGCCGGATTAATTCAGACGTTTATTGTTCAATCCTAGAGAAATATCCAGAATTTACCAGACGTATCTTATACCAACGCAAAGCTAATCGAAAATGTCATCGAATGGTGATAATATAAATAAGGTGTTTCATTTGAAAAAATGGAGTAATTAAACTTTGTCTTTTAGCTCACCATGTATATTATGTGTATACTACAAAGAAAAGTTGGGTATTATCTGAAACTAGGATTTATGGTGAAACTTTCAATGGCGAGTTTTTTCAGAAATATCCATGGCTTTCTTCGCAGTGATTTCTCAAATGTGAGCTATTTTCCTAATAAAAACGGGAATAACTCTGGAATGGAAGGAGATAGATCCATAATGACTCATACAAATTTTTGTACAAGGAAACTAAAAAAATATACTGGGTATTCCATTTAAAAAAACGTAGGTTTGGTGCAGCACTCTTAGCAGGACACCCTGTATATATTGAAAATACTTTTAAATTGTGCACTAAAACCATATCTACTAGATGACCAATACCACAAACCGATATATTCAATAGTAAACAAGCTATGGACCAATTACAGAGGACTGGGTCATCGTAAGTGCGTGTGTGCGTGGGCGCGTGCGTGCGTGCTTACTTGTATGTGTGTGTGTGTGTGTGTGTGTGTGTGTGTGTGCAATTTTGACAAATTGCACAGGTGTGTGTAAGCCTACGCGGATGACGTTAAAATGTGAGTAGTCTCACTTTATGTATAGTCAAGCGCCAGGTGGTTTCTAATTCTCGCAAAAAAAATTCTACGCGTGATATTAAACCTGAGTGATTGTCTTAAAGACTTAGGTCTTCCATTACATATATTTAGTTTTGTTTGGACTAACTGACGCCTGGCAGCAGCCGAATCAAATTCTTTCGACTCTAGTTGCTTACTTGTGAGATTACTTTGAAAGAGTGTACTATGCAATAAAACAACAGATACAAAAAACTTATTTGTGTATTGATACACTTCTTGCTAGACCTACTGGTTAAGGTGTTATCTTCGTAGATGGTGCGAAGACCTTCCTAAATTCTAGTCAATGATATAAAAATAATATAGATATGGCTTAACGCCCCGCAGTTGAAGTCTCTAGTTGAAATCAACTTTGTAATCAGTGGTGTGTACAAAAATATTATTTCTCAAATATTAATTTACAAACGTATTTCTCTCCGAAGGTATTTTGTTAATAAGCAGCACTTCAACTTCATTTTTAGGAATAGTGCGAAGTCACATAGTGATAAATCAGGTAAATACAGTGAATTATTCAACACACAGACAATCAACGATGTGTGACGCCATGTCTAGTCGCCAGTGACAATTGGTTTCAGAAAGGTTGAACTCTTATTTGCTGCTAGTACGATCTCTCTGGTTTGTTCTACTCTCATCAATTTTTGCCCTTCGTTTAGTGTCTGTAGAACAAATTTAGCACAGACCCCTGTTTTGACGAAATCTTCCTTCAGAATTGGACGAATTGCTTCTTTATTAAATATTTACTTAACCAAAAAAAGAACTATATACAATACACATCATTATTTTAAAAATTACACAATTGTTTATAAAAAGCACAATCACAAATTAAAAACCCTGTTTTAAAGTTAAATACTAGATAGCGATGTTCAGTCTCCATTGCCGATTTCACTTGACTGTAACTAAAGCGTAAGTGGACCTACCTGATTTTATGACGATCATTTGGCTTAAATAAGTTGGCGCATTAACTTTGTTCTTGTATTCGAGTTGTGCAGTCACTAGACTGGCTTGGCTACATTACAAGCTTCTGTCAAATCTAATATCTTCCCTCTAAACTATCAAAATGGCAAATTCACTTCACAAAGGATAATTATTAACATGTTTACATAAATGGCGAAACAAATAGCAATATTCCTGCAATTACCCAACCAATAAAAATACTCTAGTCACAGTTCTCGTAGATCTTCTATACTTGTAGACGCAGGCGGCGATATAACTGCATTGAAAAGACATTGTGCATGGAAATCTACGGCAGTAGCAGAAGGATACATTGGTAACTCTATCAAAAATAAAATGGACACATGAAAAAATTTAAAAATCAATACAACAAAATCCTTCTTGTCAAACATACGAACACAATGAGACCATATTATCTACAAATAACCAAATATTAATGTAGATTTAAGTTCCATTCCTACGTTTAGGTTAACACACTGTGTAAATACAAACATTAATATTAATGTTAACAAATAATTTTTCTTACTAGTTAGAGACAAATTAAATATTTTGCTTCAATGTTATTAATTCAATATTAGTCATTTAAAAATGAAGATATGTAGTACATAATTGTAGCTAAGATTATTTGGTAGTCGTGGACAAAGTATAGTATTATACTACCATATAGTGGCTGTTATTCACTTGGAGGATCATCCGCGTGAATAACAGCCATCATTATATGCTTGTTGAATAATACACTATTATGATAATCAGTACGTTACATGTCACGCCGATGTGTAACTGTCACGTATTGACACTTTAATGTAAAGTTTTCCCAGACATATTTGCAATGGCGTACACAAGCTCAAATGTTGATGCCTACCGGTTTACTAATAAAACTTGATGTTTCTAGTGTATGGTATACTGTGCTTATAATTAAATTTGTTTCTTTAATATTCTTTAATATTCCGAACGAATTATTCTAAACACACGTTTTTAAAGGTTATATATATATATATATATATATATATATATATATATATATCTTAGTCGTAGACTGTTCAGGAGTCCTTCTCCTCTTCAACCCTGGTCAATCCATTCTTGTTGATGTTGCGAAGTTTTGTGGTGTTGTATAGTTTACAATCACGAGATGGGGTTATTTTTAGTGTAAAAAAAAGAAAAAAAGATTTAGATTTACATTAATATTTGTGATAATTGGTTTAAGTGGGCGTGTTGTTCAGTGGGTTGTAGCGTGCTTAGTGTGGTTAATCCGATTCGTTTTCCGGTATCATGCTAGGTCGTCATCGAATAGATTGGGGGATGGGGAGGGCATATGGAACATTATCTAGAGATTCTTCTATCTCCTCGGAGAACTAGTCAAAGCCTTGAGTTAGGATCGCGGGGGGTGTTTAAATTTTCGTTTGGTTTTTTCCGTGGGAATTTAGGAAAACGGTAGTTATAAGGAAGATTATTTTGTGTGCAAAGTTTTCCAGTAGTGTTTGTATTCTGTGTGTGATGGGTGGTATGTTTGGGTGTTGTATTGTGATGTCGCTGGGTACCTAAGCGGTAACCTGTGTATGCGTCTGAGTATTCAGCGTTCGCAGGAAGTGATTGAGGAAAGGTGATTGGAATTTATATTGGTGTATATGGGTGCTCGGAAATCCATAACATGGCGGATGTATGTTTTGTGTGTTGTAGTGTTTTGGGGTGGCAACCTCTGATTCCACCTCAGAGGGCGTCCAGTAGGTTTGCTCGGTTTCTTATTCTGTTAAGTGTTTTTTGTACATCGTGATGCCAATTAAGGGTTCTAGTAAAAAGGATTCCTAAGTAGGTGACTTTGCGTTGGAGTCTTTCTTGGTTAGGACGAGGAAAACATTTCTGTCGGCAAACTTTGGGAATTTATCTTCGGTGTAGTTAGGATGTCGGAAGAGGATTGTTTGGGTTTTGGTGGGATTGACGGATACTCTCCACCGGTTCGCTCCGTTGGAAAAGTTTCAGAGGGTTTTGGATAAGTGGAGTGAGGCCGTTCCGTTGTGCCGATTAACCGTTCAGAAAGCGGTGTCATCCGCAGACTGCACAATGACTACTCCGGCTTGTGTAACTTCGGGAATATCGGATGCGAAAATAGTGTAAAGGATGGGGTTAAGGCAGAAGCTTGCGGTATGCCTGCTGTAAGTGGAAAGGGACCGGGGAAGGTTTTCCCTACTTGGACCTGAACTGACCGATTGGTCAGGTACGAGATTTTGGAAGGGGTCGGGTATGCGGAGGTTTGGGATCTTGTGTAGGAGACCGGCTTAATGCACAGAAACACAGCCAGGTTGCATTGCTTGTGATTGAATGCTCTGGTGCTTTCCGTAAGCAGCTTCAACAAGGGATCGTGACACGTCTGGTGGATTTTAGGTGGTCCCTGAGTCCCCTGGCTAGAATCTGCTCAAAGCATTTTACGAGACAACTCAGGAGGTAAATAGGTCTATAGGAGGAAGGTGTGGTTACATCGGAGTAGGGTTTGAGTATCATGACGGTGGAGGCCGATTTCTAGTCCATCGTGAAGTGAGATAGGATTAGGCATTTATTATAAATGTCTGAGAGTAATGGGAGGGCTGGGTCGACTAGGTGCCGGAGGACCTTACGATTCAGGCCGTCATGACCTGAGGTTGAATTTTTCCCTTTTTTAAAATGACTTTTGACTTGGTCGGGCGTAATGGAGGCATAGAAAGGATTCTCGTTATCGAGTTGGATTTCGGGAAGGTTAGCGGTACGGAATTCTTCAAGGCGGTTCTCAAGGAGTGCATTCAAATGGTTATCGAATTGGGGATCGTGACCAAATCGTCCTTTCCTTGGTCGGAGGAGGTTAGGTTGCCCTGAAGGTCTGTTAGGTGGGATTTGGGGTTTGCTTTCCTTCTGGTCAATCTATCGAACTGTTTCCAGAAGAGTTTTCCATTTCTATAATCTACCCGGGAGGTGACTTTGGTCCAGGAGTCTTTGGCGTGTTTGTTTGCTTCTCGCCTGATTAAGGCGTTAAGGCGATTGTATTCGGTTTTGAGAGCCGGATCCCTAGATCGCAAGAATTGACGATATATTCGTCTTTTCTATTTCATCCAGTTCACGATGTGCCGTGGGAGCGGTTTTTCGATGTTTTTAAGTGGGACAGATACATAGACCGCTTCCGTAATTACGGAAGTTAGGTCTCTAATGGCTCTCTCGAGATCTTGGGTCGTTAGAACATTGGGTGTTGTAAATTAAAAGGTCATCGGATAGGGTGTTGTGATCGGGTGGGCTGTAATATGAAATGAGTACTATCGGAGTGTGGAAGTGCACCGTCAGAGCAACGCTTCGAGATGCTGTAGGTACGCGGGAAGTCGAAAAGGAGTGGATGGGAAGCAATTTTTAATTAAAAGGGCGGTTTCGTGTTGGATGTTGTTTAGGAAGGTGTGGTATGTGTTGAAGTTAAGTGTGCATTTGTTTGTGAGCTTTGTTTCCGTGATGGAAAGGATGTGTATATTGTGTCTGTCTAGAAAGTGTTTAAGTAAGGAACGTTTCCGACGAACGCTCCTGGCATTAACGTCCCATCCATTTTTGAGGAATTTAAGGGTTGGGTAATCGGTAATCTAGGACACGAATCACCCTATTTCGCCGGTCGGGAAACATGCTAAGAAGGGTGTGAATAAGGACCTGGAGAAAGTGTTTAATAGAAAGGGGCTCTGTCCCAGGGCTGGATTTAAGCTGTGCGGTGTCTCCCTAGTCGGACTCTTCGGACGACAGGATGTGGTCAAGGATTTCCATCTTCAGCGGGGAACTGGGAGGTTCCCGTCGCTTCCGGCACTTAAAGGAGTAGGAAGGGTGTGCTTCCCCGCAGTTGTTACACTTTGGGTTAGCGGAGTACTTGCAGGATGTAGATCTGCGGCTTTAGCCACAGTTGGAGGAACGGATGGAGCGGGTAGGACACTTCTCAGCTGTATGTCTTACCTGCATGCAGGTAGAGCAATACTGGGAAAGAGGTTGTGGGATAAGGGAGGGTTCGCAACGGTAGTGTCACCCGCGTGCGAGGAGGAAGTCGATGGTAATTTTGGATGAAGTTATGACGCGGACTAGGAATGTGCGAGTGTTCGTGGCCTTAGAGGTGATACGAACGACCTTGCTCACGTGTGGAAGATCGATCGCATCCCGGATCTCCTCGGCTAGGATGTTCTTATCCACGTGACGAATAACGCAGAAAAAAGAAGGGGGTCTATGACTGGACTTGGTGGGACGGGGACCGGAGGGTTGGGATAGGGTGACGGTGGGATTGCCGAAGTGGTGTCGCAGCCTAAGCTGTGTACCATCCGGCAAGGGAGAGTAGGTCTTTAGGAGACAGCTGTGGTTGTAGTTAAATTTTAAGTTCGACCAGGGAAGGATAAGGGAGTTCAAGGAGTTAAACATGGTTTTCTGGGTGGTTATGGATTTAGATGTATTGCGAATGCAATATTTAGAAGATTACGAGCGGATAGAATTAAGATTGTGGATAGCGGGTGTGGGAATCACGGTAGGTATAGGTTGCTGGGTGGGTGTAGGTAGCAGGGCAGGTTTGTGTGTAGGTTTAGATGGTTTATGTGAATGTTTTGAAGGTTTTGTGGAGGCGGTGAAACGTGTAGCGATGTAGGAGTATGTGGATGAGGTGGAAATCGAAGAGGCGTTTGAATGGAAGCGTGTTGTTGAGGATGGTGGCGGCGTGGCGAGGGTGTGTGCGTATGTGTGTGTAGATGTAGGTGTCGGTGTAGGCGATCAGACGGCGTCGGGGTTGGGGATACAACCGTTAGGGTTACATGGTGGTGACCGTGCTTCACCATCACGGTTCGTTTAGTGAAGGTTAGGAAATTAAAAAAGAAAAGATAATTGTTTTAACAGAAGGCAGGGTCTCCGCCTAGGTGTAGCCTCACACCCCGAGGAAAAAAGGCTTCGAAATCAGAGACCCAATAGAAATGGAGAAAAACAAATGTTAAAATAAAACAATAAATTAATTTTAAAAAAACGTATTTTTTATTAACTGATACCTATTGCTTACTGCCCGGCGTCGATCCTTGTGTTGGCGTTGTTCTGGATGCTTCTTTTCTTCGTGTTATCCTGCAGTATCCTGCCGCTCCTGCTTGCTGCTAGGCTGTGGATCCTCTTCTGATGACCGCTTCTACGTATTATCTGTATGCACAAGCAGTGGCAGATCTAACTCTGAAACGGCGAAGATCACGACGCGCGGACCATTGAACCCGAAAACGCTAAGTTTTTTTTTGGAATTAAGGGTTTTACAATAAATATCACAAGAGCTCTTATAACAGAAGGGGCTTACGTTCGAACTGGCCTTAAAAATAATATTTTTAATAAAATAGGTTTATAGTATTTCTAACCATTTAAAGGAAACTTTGTCTTAAGTACTGAAATACTCGTACAAAGTGGTTTTTATAATTAAGTTTTGCCTTCTCTCACTTTATAAGGGGTACTGGAATGAGTAAGTTCTACAGCAACCACAAATTTAATTGAGAAGCCTTCACGTCTTTGATTTCAGAAAAAAAAGTTACCTGTCGTTTTCTAAATATACTTAATTTTGTTTACCGGATTTGTTATGAGATTGAAATACAACAAAGTTAAAATAAAAAATATAATTGAACGAAAATGAGCAATAAAGCTGTTTTCAACAAATTCTTTATCATACTGCACTAATTGAACTTTTCTGCTATAAGTTATTCATTTCTGATAGGTAAATCTGACAACTATCTAACATAATATGAATATGATTAAAGAATTTGTATTTGAAAAAATTATTGGTTTGGCTACAGGTTCTTCAACAGTCTTCGTAATATTTTACCTGAAGGCGCTTTAGGAATTGATTCAACAAATGAAACACCCCCAAGTAATTGCTTGTAGTTTACAACCCTTTTGTTGACAAATTCTTGAATCATTCTTGAAGAAATGTTTGAACCACGTTTTTGTACTACAAATGCTTTTGGGACTTCTCCAAATATATCGTGAGGTACACCAATTACTCCAACATCATCTATATTAGGACACTGCCGTATTAATTCTTCTAATTCAACAGGCGATACTTGGTATCCCTTTACCTAAAATTACTTTTATATAAATTTTTAATTAATCTTAATTACCCACTTTAATTATTTCTTTTATTCTATCTGCGATAAAAAAGTGCCCATCAGCGTCATAATAACACAAATCTCCAGTTCTAAACCATTTGTCTTCAGTGAATGCATTTTGTGTTGCTTTTGGATTTTTGTAATAACCCTTCATGATCTATTTAATGGTTAATGTATTATAGAATTTACATGTGAATAATTTTCCTACCTGAGGCCCTCTTAATACCAGCTCCCCTGTCTGATTTGCGTCAAGATCTTTTCCAGTCTGAACTGATATGATTTTACCTTCAAGTGAAGGAATCAAAAAGCCAATTCCTCCAGGTTTTATACCATTGTGTAAATATGGCGATTGAAGGTGAGTGACAGAGGTACACTCAGTTAACCCAAATCCTTGTCGAAAATCAATCTTTCTGTTTGTTTTTTCTTCCAATTTTAAAATATTTAGAGCTCCCAACGGAGCACCGCCACTCATCATAACTTTAACGTTCATTAAATGATGTTGTTTAATATTGTTATCATTTAATATCATGTGAACTAAAACTTAATAGTTTCATTGATCGTAACAAGTGCAGAACATTTTGTACCAATCGGTGGAGCCAGGTAAACAACAACAGATGTGTATTTTTCTAAAATGCTTACAAAAGCTGAAAACGTAAATTTAGGAATAGTAAGCATTTTACATCCTCTGACTAATGCGTGAAGGAGTGAGAAAATCAACCCATAACTGTGGAACATAGGCACTATGACGGGCACAATGTCTTGGTGTGAGCCTGAAATGAAATTTTAATAACTATTTTAACTTTTCTTTAATTTACCAGTCGTTTCTGTTAATAAGTCAAATTCAGGTACGGACATTTGGTGTAGAACACACATTAAATTTTTGTTGGTATGTTCTACACCTTTTGGAAAACCAGTTGTTCCGCTTGAAAACAATATTAGTATTGTATCATCTTGATTTCTTTTTATTTCAAATTGAAGATCACATGGTCCTTCAGTTACATCAGCCAAGTTGATAACTCCGTATGGCAAAGGATCATCTTTCTATGGAGAACCGAATTATGTTTCTTCGTGAAAATGGTAAGCGCTCACCTTTGTTTTTACTATTATGATTGGAATTTTTTGTTTAATAATCTGTAACGCCCGCAATATAGCGTTGAATGTTTCGTTTGTTGTAAAGATTAATTTACAATCAGAAAGTAATAGTTGTTTTCCAAATTCATCTGTTAATAGAATATAGTTTCTACAAAAGATATGGTAGCAGTCTTAATTTTCAAAAAATGGTTTATAAGCTATTTACGATAAAGTCCCAATTTTATGCAAAGTGTCACTAATGGCATAGATCTAAAACGAACTTGGGAACGACAGCGAGACAAGTCAGTTCCGATTAAGTCTTCGCCAGCTACGCGTTAATTTGCTGTGTGCTGTAATATTTGAAATGTCCGATGTGACTCAGAGTTAGAATTTAACGAGAAAAGAAATAGCAGTTGCCTGAGATATTCAATGATCTGTGATCTTTTGCAAACATAAGAATATACGAAAGAAAGGTAAAATCGACGTTTTGACGTATTTCGAATGCTTGAATCATTTACTAAGTTGACAAACAATCTATAGTCATTTCTGGTAGCAATTTTGTATTCATAAAAGATTATGCAAAAGGCATGATCAACAATCTAACCATGAGGGACAATTTTATCTTCTGGGACGTGTATTAAAACAAGCTGCAAATCTTCCCACACTTCCTACTCGAAAATTCAACCATACGTGCGATTTTGACACATAAAAATGTATCGTAATGTCCAATTGCCTTTAGTACCATCGAAAGTTTTTTTTTAGATAACAGAACGCAGTCAAATCAGTATGATTTGGCAGTACGCTCTCGATATCGTTAATCGTATTCAAAAGAGAGCGATTAGGCTCATAAATGACCCGTCCTTAACTTTTCACATACAGTCCATTGAGCTTAGAAGGATGGTTTCAGTTCTTTCTTTGTATTATCGTTATTACAACGGCTATTGTGCTACTGAATTATATTCTGTGACACCATCTCGGGCTATCTTTGCGAGAAACACTCGGTTCGCTCATTCACATCATCAGTATGGAGTACAAATCTCCACTTGTGGTACCAAACGGGCGCAATCCACATTTTTCTACACGGCTTCTAAACTCTGGAATGATCTCCCTAGTTCCTGTTTTCCTCTCACTTATGATGTGAGAAAATTTAAGGTAGCTGTTCATAGGCATCTATTGGCAATTCATTATCCCTCTATCCATCCTCCTAAGTGTTCCTGAGTACTTTAGCACGATAGGCCAAATTTAGCCTGTTCAGGTCCACAATCACAAAAAAAAAGATCATATTTGTGTGCCATTTCTGATGCTGATGCTGTTTAAAAATTGACACAAATTCTTTAGCTAATCTTTCCAAACCTTTTTCTGGATTTTGGCATTGTAATGGAGTGATTATCTGCTTTGAGCAGAATTCTAATCCATCCATGTTTACGTTACTTCATCAACATCTGTTACACTTGAATCAAATGTATAGAGGTAAAATGCAATGAATATTAATTAAAAACTACACAGTAAGTTGTATTTCATTAAAAAGTAGAATAATATTCATTTTGTATAAAACAGAAATGTCCTATCCTGAAGACAGGACGTGGTTGTGCTCTTCTGAATCTTTCCTTAACCAGTTTAAAGTAGAGTTGCTAAATGAAAATGTTCTCATTTCACTTTTTAGGAAGCATAAACAACGCATAATTTGGAAATAACGCCCATATTTGTAAAGGAAAATCCTCTGGAGTACCGCATGACAATAGCCTAGAAAATTATTGAAAATGTTAGTGAGCGAGAGGAAATAACCGGGCGAAGTCGATTAGAAATATTCGTACTCATTTGGGTGCATTTTACAGTACTATCCAATTGGTGGAGTAAAATTAGTTTAAAAACATGCATTATTTCGGAATAAATAGCTATTAAATGAATTTTCGTGAAACCTTTTGAAATTTCATCGAACCACCTTACAGAAGAAACTTATAAACTCGAATTTTTACACTAATTGTTTTGTAATTGTTTAAACAATAAAAACTGTTTTTGAAAGTAAATTTGAAATATGTCAATGTTTTTAAAAGTAGTTTTGCTCAAATTAATAATGTAGGAGTTTTTGAGGTAATTGAACAAGAATATGATGTTAAAAAATAAAAATTGAAAATGGCTAATCCATTATGGCCGTATTTTGGAAACAGTTTATTAAAAAATGATTTTAAGAGTAATTTTGCTAAAATTGACATAGGGGTTTTTGAGGTCCATTTCTTACACTAAAATAATTATTACATTATTTAAATTGTAAATTTTATATATAATATACGAAACGGTACCTTATAGAGTGTTTTGAAAATAAGATCACCGTTAACTGTCTGGCAAAAAAGTATATGTCTACGTGCAATCTGTAAAAATTGAAATAACATGTATAGAGATGTATATTGTTGCAATTTTTATAAAATAATACTTTTTAAATAAAAAATAAAACAAGAAACAAAAACACATGGTTGATGTTCTTGGCTTCACAACACTGAAAGTGAACGACTGTTTTCAAAATTCTCCCTACTCTACATTAAAACCTATGGGGCAGCATGAGCCAGGTGAACGCTTTGTCTATCTATCCTATATATCTATCAAATGTTGTATTTTCGTCGTTACATAATATTTTTAAACTGATATTTATTATATCAGCCTGAAAATACTTTTTAAAAATGAATCTTGACTCGATTTTCTGAAAAATACGTTATTTTTTCGTATTTTATAAAAATTACACTAATATTAACCCTCATATTGTATTAACATTTTGTTTAACTTATTGTGTTCGGGTCATTATGACCCGGGAACCTATAGTTGTCGTTAAATTGATATAACAGTAAAAAATAATATGTAGTATTTATTATTTAGTACATTTTATTACGTTATATTATTTTTATTACATATTATAAATGTTATTGTAAAGAACATCTGAAAAACGTAGCAGTTAGGTATATACATTTATTTGTTACAGTCTTGACAGTAGTAATATACATGAGCTTTACATAGGTATTTTGAGCAATCACAACATACCATATTAGTATTATTATCATTTGAAGAGGGACAAAAATTACATCTTTTCCGCTTGGTTGTGGTTGATTGTTCCCTTACTTCGGCATTAGTGGTTGAAGAACGTGAATTTATAACCATTTCAGCTGCAGGAATGCTCCGAGGGAGGCGTTTTCTTTCTTCCAATAATGGAGTGATCAAGGAATTACCCAGTTCTTCAAGAAATAGTCGCCGTTTTGTAAATTTTCCAGCATTCCAGGTTGGAGTTACTTCGCACCACAGAACATCAACGTTGTATGCTGAAACGTCCATGATATTGTAAAAGGTAGTCATTGGCCATCCTTTAGTTGGCCGTCAACATGTGTATGTTATTATTAACTTGTCTAACGTGTCTACAGCACATTTAGTTTTATTGTAATCTAAAATCATGAACGGCTTTTTATGGTCTTGGTTACACATTCCGTTACCGTGATGCATGGTGCTCACGAACGTAATATTTTTATTCCGTTTGGGAATATAGGAAACTATCGACATGTCCTTGGTAAAGTAAAATTTTGAAGAAAGAACTTCTTTCTTGTTGCAGACCAATGCGACTGGCAATTCAGGCTTGTTTTTGCGAATAGTACCAAGCATAGTTATTTTTATTTTCAATAGCTTCTGCCCCAAGTCGTACGAGGTAAAAAAATTATTATCATAATTTACCTTGACCTCTCTCCAAATCTTGAATGAGTATTTAGCAGGTTTATTCGCGATGTACTGTGTAAAAGAACAACGGCTGCTAAAAGGTACCATTAACTCATCTACTGTTACATTTTCTTGAACATTGTAGAGCTTAGGTAGAATTGCAACCCATTCATCCCACAAGTCCCGCATGGGAACTAATTTATCAGTTTAGCATCATTGCGGTCGAGATTCTTTTTCGTCAAAGCGAAGCAAATTATTCGTGCAATTACATGAAATTGTTGTAGGGACATGGTTGCTCTGAATATTGGACGACCTACATTTGCATCCCACAGACTGGCTGTTGCCTTTCCATGAGTGTTATACACTCTAGCTAGAGACAGTAGGCCAAAATGTGCTTCTAGATCAACTAGTGTTAGTTCTTGAAACGTGTCGCCACAAAGACTTTTCCATACTACATTTCCATCTTTTGAAGTTACGTAATTATCCGTATCAGCTTCATCTGAAATCGTAGCTTCCACTTCATCACCCGATTCGCTATTATATATCTCGGTTTCGGACAAATGGTCTTCTTCTTCAGAAGCACTAGAATCACTATCAGAAACACACAAAAGTTTCCCAAGTTCACTATCCGTAAGTACTCCCTCACTACACTTTTTCAATATAAAATTTCAATTGTTAGGTATTTCTTATTAGAGTATAGCATCAAGTTGGATATTTACTACGAAACTAACACACATATGCTCACTGGCTGCATGTATACGCGTAGCCACAGATAAGTCTCAACAGGAATAAACTTGTTTACCGGTACGCAAATAACGCATGCAATATGCGCAATATTTCGCAATAATGTGGAAATATTATTTAAGTTATTTAAATTTATGAAAATAAAACACAACTGATAAAATACATTTGTCTATGACAATAATCTGCTTCTCGTTCTTCTAATTTGAGCGACACAAATCACCGGGTCATAGAGACCCAAACACAGTGAGTGTAACAAGTGCATTAAAAAAAACTAATTATAATTTTCTAATATCAATTAGGTACACCGTTATTAGAGGAATGAAATAAACGTGATGCAGTGGTAACGAAATATTTAAATAAATTAACGAATTATGCAAATTAGAAGAACGCGATTGGGTCATATTGACTCGAACACAATAGGAGGGTTAATGAAAAAAAAATTTTTTGGCTAAATATACAATATAATAATTATTAACTGTATTTATTTAAAATTAACTTTTCAAGTGTATACAGTAAGAGATGAATTCGAGTGGAAACCCACGACCTCCACTTTAAAAGTTAATTTTAAATAAATACAGTTAATGATTATTATATTGAACTTCTGTTAGTTCATTTCTCTAGTTATTATTTCGTATAGCATATAAAAATTTACAGTCACATGTTGTCATGTGATAAACCTTAGCGAATTTCGGGCTCACTTGACATATACAAAAGTTGACTGTGATCCTTCATTGTTTGTAAAAATTACAATACATCGATGGCTCACTTTGAAGAGCCTCCCTCCAGCAAAGTGCAGGTCGTGAGTTCAAGTCCCACTCGAGTTAGTCTTTTACTCTATGTACTTTAAAAGTCAATTTCAAATAAATACAGTTCATATATATATATATATATATATATATATATATATATACTGTTTAACGGATAATTAATAGTAAATAAGGAGTAAAAACTTGGGTCAGCCGAGTTTCCTACTGACCATTATTTGAATCGATTCAATATGTTAAATCTGAATACAATCGCATTCAAGTTTTTTACCCCGCAGCTCGAGGATAACCAAAAGTCACGGGGATTTAGTCATTCAGGTGTTAAACACTTACACGTACTATATGAATACAATAGCTTTAGAATGAGTTATTCAGGCAAACGAAAATCACTTTCTTTTGGCTGAAGTTATACGTGTTAAGATTTTGGAATTTTGTATACTGATCGTCTTTTCGCCTTTTTGAGAGCATTCGTTTTACACGTTATTATTAAACTGGCTACTTACCGTTTATGCACAACGCAATTCATAGAACGTCATTTCGTTGCATTATAACTAGAGCACGCAGGAATATGCCCTAAAAAACCTTAATTATAGGCGCATAATATGTCATTAAAATATACAAAATATGCAAAAAATATGCTGTTTAAAAACATAATCTGCATATATGCACTAACAAAAATAATTGTTCTTTTCTTCGAACATGCATATCATTAGTTCCCTTTCATTAATAAAATTTTTATTTTCTGTACTATAGTCTATCCGCCCAACAGAAATAGATAAGCTCCTCCCTAAAAATTACCGCCACATTTAAACGCAACTTTTTTATTGGTCGAATTTTCGAAACCCGGTACACAAGCAGTTACTTGCTTGCAAATGTTGTAGTTGGCGTAAATGAATATGACATCTGTAATATGTCATTGCGTTTTTTTATAATTGTGTTGGTGTAAAACTGGTCGCTGGTTACATTGGTCAAAATTTAGTGGGAGGAACTTAAATATTTCTGTTGGGCAAACAGACTATAGTTACAATAAAATAGTAATTACCATAATTTTATTATTAATAATATCAATACATCATACACCAATACATGTTAATATCATACATACACAATCAGGATTATAGACTATTGATTAAACATTGCCAGTTTAATGCTTAACACAACTATTCGTAAAATATCAAAATAGAATAAAATACAGGTTGCAAAAACATTTGAAATAAAATAGATAGCTTTCGCAATTATTCAGTTAATGTTCTGTTGTTGAAATACGTCACAATATGTTTCTCTATATTGTATACCTTAAAACTTTGCCTGCGATCAGATAATATATTTTTATAGTCGGAAAAAGACCTTTCCACATCCCAAGATGTAATTGGTGCATTTTTAAATTTAGTAATAATATCTGGACTCAGTCCAGTTTCCATATCGGGTGAGCCAGACAAAATATCATTAATTGCGTTAAGGGTTTTAAAACCTTCATTTTTATTCAAAATTTCAATAAGTTTGTTAAACACTTTATGTCCTATATTACCAGGTACACTGTTTAAATGAGTTTTCAAATTGTTTACTAAAGCTAACGATTCTGATAAAGGGGCAGATTTTTCTTCTAATTTAGAAATCACTGAAACAATTTTTTTTTAAAATGGATTGAAATATATGCTAGAGCATTTTTTAGTTTTATATGGTTTAGTTTTTTTATTTCAGAGACTGCTGTAATACTTTCTTCATCTAACTCGTTTACTAGGCTCCAGAATTTTTCAAAATGTTGGTTATAAAAACAAGTAGCTTCCAGCCAAGTTCCCCATCTCGTAATAATTGGTTGTGGAGGTAAAGGCGTATCCGGTAAACGTTCTTTGTACAGCTGAATACGGAGGGGTGCCTTCAATAATATTTTCTTTCCATTCTTAATCAAACTATTAACTTCACTGTATTCGTTGCGTATAAATTCTGCTACCCTATGAATACCATGCGCCAAGCAAGTAACGTAGTGTAAATTCCGATAAAATATTTTTTAGAGCTGTTGCTGCTTTTTTCATGTAAGTTGCTGCATCAGACACCATTAACAGCACTTTTGCTGTCTGAACTGCTTCTGGTAGGTAGAATTTATTAATTGATTCGCTGACAAAGCTGGCAATCGTAGCGTGGTTTGTTTGGTCTAGTTCTTTTACAGAAATCAAGTACGGAGTGGAAACCTCGTCAGTGCTAAGAGCTCCGATTAATAAATTTACAATATATCGACCTCTGGTATCCGTGGTTTCATCAACCATTATCCATATAAAATTATCAGCAATTTTGTTTTTGATATGTTGCAAAGTCTTATTGTAATTTATATCTACATATTTTGATCTCAAAAGAGAGGCAGTAGGCAATGGTCGACTAATATATTTTTCTAGAAATAAACGGAATCGAACATTTTCAATCTTCGTCAAAGGAATATTTGCACTTATCAAAGCGTCGCATAAATCTGAATTAAAATCAGGTGCTTCTGAATTACTTGGTGTTATTGCATATGACGTCAAGAGTGTCTGTTTATTATTAAAAAATTTAATTTTATTGTCTTTGTGTATGTTGATCAATCTGATATTTCTTTTCACAGTTGATCTGAAACAATTACATAATGCTACGTGCTAATTTCACAAATTTATAACTATTTAAATACATAAATAAAAATCCCAAACCCTAGGTCTGGATAGTAAAAAGCTTGAAACATTGAATTGCAAATTACTAAAAATAAGCTAAGCTTACATTTTTACTGCAAACGGTGCACACAATTTTTTCACCACTTAATTGTAATTCAGTATGATTTTTGTCCATAATTTAAACAATTCTTTTCTGCTTGACCCTGTTTTCGGCATTTTGGCAATTAAAAACAAGAACGTGGAACCAATCAAGTAAAACTACGAAAGGCGCAAACAAACCCGGTTACTACTGAAGACCTAACACGAATGGGCCTTTGTAATAGTATTAAGTAGAAACTGCAATTCTCTTCAATGGTGAATTGGCGATTTTTTGTATGTATTTCTATGATTCACAACCCCTTGTGTCGATATAATTAAGCACAAAGATTATTTACCTACAAAGGGGCCAGGAAATGTTGAATCTGCAATAAACTCTTTTGAATTATATAACCAGCAATAAATTTTAATATTTTGAGCGTTAAATGGAAAAATACCTCAAATGTGTTAAAGGGTGTATCTTATTAACTGCTTTTATGATTTTAACTATTCTGTTATTTAACATTTGTTGTATCTTACAGTATTTATCCTGAAGTAGTGATTTAAAATCTTTCTCAGAAGTGCACCATTCCGGAAAAGAGTAGGTTTAACTTTAAATGGCCTGCGTTAATTCCGCAAAGGATTAGTAAACAAACAAATTTATTGTATTAACTAAAAAATCGATCAAACACATAATAAAGCTTATTTTATGCATATGTATGCTTTAATAAGACCTTATATGCCTGTATATGCAAACATGCACTAACGATACGAAATATGGAAAAATATGCCCTATAAAAATGGTATCATATTGAAGGATCCTTTAAAATTCGTTTACATTAGAGAAAACTATTATTCTGCATACCATACTTTAAAACATGCAAATGCATATTTCTGCGTGCTCTAATTATAACGCATGCCGTATAGCGCAGTTGGTTTGTTCCTGTGTATGTATGGAATTACCTTTTTTTTTTGGTGCATTTATGGAAAAATTGAAAAAAATGTTCTATTGTGAGCGCTTTTTTGAGTTCTGAAACACAATTTCGGGGTTGAACTACTTTTATCAGAGAGAGCTTCTGAAAAACCGTTTTTTTCTTGGACAGCTTATGTCCTAAAGCGATTTATTATGGCACCTTAAAAGTCCCATTTCATATGCAAAATTAATGAGAAAGTATGTTAGTAACTCCTCATGGTTATGCACTTTAGTGCTGTGACAATACACTCTTCTTTTGTTTATTTGAAATCCAAAATTCTTTTAAAAGTGTAAATTTTAAACATAGTATTCAACGATCAGTATAATTTATTATGATAATATGGTTACAAATTAAATCAATGTTACTTTCGTATTGGCGTACCCCATAAACTGAACATAAATAGACGTAAGTTATGTGGCAAGCACGGATTATACTTCTTTGTTTCCCATTCATCCGTCGGGGGTCGCTAATGTGAAAATATTCTCGAATTCGCGTTTGTGTTCATGTTCATGTTCGTGCTCGTGTTGGCGTTCACGTTCGCATTCGCGTTCGTGTTCGCGTTCGGGACCACGCCCGCGTGCCGACGCCTGCGCCTGGCATTTCGCCTGCGTTTGCGTTTGTGTTTGTGCGTTTGAGTTTGCGTTTACGTATGCGTGTGCGTAAGTTTGCATGTGCGTGTGAGTTTGCATCTACGCCTGGGTCTGCGTCTGCGTCTGCGTCTGCGTCTGCGTCTGCGTGTGCGTGTGCGTGTGCGTCTGCGTCTGCGTCTGAGTCTGCGTCTGCGTCTGCGTGTGCGTGTGCGTGTGCGTGCGTGTGCGTGTGCGTGTGCGTGTGCGTGTGCGTGTGCTGTGCGTGTGCGTGTGCGTGTGTGTGTGCGTGTGTGTGTGCGTGCGTGTGCGTGTGCGTGTGCGTGTGCGTCTGCGTCTGCGTCTGCGTCTGCGTCTGCGTCTGCGTCTGCGTCTGCGTCTGCGTCTGCGTCTGCGTCTGCGTCTGCGTCTGCGTCTGCGTCTGCGTCTGCGTCTGCGTCTGCGTCTGCGTCTGCGTCTGCGTCTGCGTCTGCGTCTGCGTCTGCGTCTGCGTCTGCGTCTGCGTCTGCGTCTGCGTCTGCGTCTGCGTCTGCGTCTGCGTCAGCGTCTGCGTGTGGGTGTGCGTGTGCGTATGCGAGAGCGTGTGCGCGAGTGGTTTTTGCGCTTGCTTTTGCATTTCTCTTGGGCTTCTGCTTGCGTTTGCGTGTGCGTTTGCGTTTGAGTACGTCTGCGTTTGCATTTGAATTTGCGGTTGCGCTTGCATTGGCGTTTGCGTTAGCGTTTGCGTTTGTGATTGAGTTTGCGTTTGCGTTTGTGTGTTTAAGTGTGCGTGTTCGCGTTTGTGTTCGTGTTTGTGTTCGTGTTCGTGTTCGTGTTCGTGTTCGTGTTCGAGTTCCTTCCGCGCCTGCGTCAGCACCCGCGACCACACCAGCGAGCCGGAGCCGGTCACTGTGCCTACGCCTGCTTTTGTGTTTGCGTTTGTGTTTGTGTTTGCGTTTGCGTTTGCGTTTGCGTTCCTCAGGACGAGCCGTCCTAATGACGAACGGTTGGCTGGACGAACCGTCCGTGGACGAACAGCTCTGGACGAATCCTCAGTGGACGAAAAGTCCGGATACCAAGGAAACAACAGTTGCTAACCGTTTCTACCGCAACAATTAATGACCCAGGTTACTTCGAAAAACTGATTTCAGTTTACTTTTACTTCCACATCGGTGATGGGGAATAAAAAAATATATATATATATATATATATATATATATATATATAATAAAAAATAGTTTATAATACACGTGTATAAGCGGATTTACAGCACTGTTCGGTTAAAAGGTACTCGGCTTCCCTCGTGCTTTCAAACCCACCGCGCGTGCTTTAAAGGCTTGCTCATACACTTGTATTATAATAATGCTATCTCTGCTAGTCGTTACGAAATTTACTGCTAATCACGTCACGTCACGTTCTAGTGTTTTCTAGTAAAATAAAAACCCCAAGCCAACCTTTGGAATGGTGCTATTATTTTTTGCTTTTGTAATGTTACCCATTAGCAATTTATAATTTATTCAAACTGAACAGTATAATGATGAGTATTAATCACATTCAAAAAATAATTTAATTTTGTGAGTGACATGCACATTTAAAATGCTTTGTAAATTACTACGTAATAAGGACTATATATATATATATATATATATATATATATATATATATATATATATATATATATATATATATATATATATATATATATACATAAATTCCATGAGAGACATTAAAATATTCTAATACCTACAACACTACGTTTGGGTACGGTTAACAATAGACTTTCGGTAGTAATTAGTTAGTTGTGTTATTTGGGAAACCAATACAAAAGGCACTTAAAATTAATTTATATATATATATATATATATATATATATATATATATATATATATATATATATATATATAATTATTAAATGGCTTGGTTTATAGTAATAAGAAACTTTAAATAGCTTTATAATAATTATGTTAATCTAAATTCACAAGTTTTTGTACATACCTTATACTAACAAGGGAAGTTTGTATTTCAAAAACTTAAACGCATTTGATTTAACATTTAAAAATAAAAAATTCCTGGTTCCAATTTTATTAAATTTTTAACTTTAAGCAATCATCGTCACATTCAAAATTACAACAGCGATTAACAAAGAAATTTTGACTATGCCATTTACAAAATTCCATATAAGAATTGTAATAACGTTTACGTACGCACTTCTCCAGAAACATTAAAAAATCATTTAATACAACAAAAATCTGATGTAAGTACAACATTACTGCACATACCTCAGAACTTGATTACAAAAACACAAAAATTGAAATATCGAAATCAAATACAAAAAACGGTCAGTTTCGGAAATGCTGCTCATTAACAAAATTGTTTGAAACAATAAAATATTTTTAAGGTTTGTCAGAACCAACCAACATCATTTTACAAAGTTTATGGTATCGTAACGTCCATTTTTTTGATAAATATTAAGCATTTAGACGTAAAATCAATACTAATATAAAATTATATATATATATATATATATATATATATATATATATATATATTGGGTGTCCGGAAATGGCATGTACAACGTTTAACCAAAGATTCCTTGGTCAAAAATAAGGCGATCCAGGTAAAACATACCTATATCCGAAGTTGCTTCGTTTTGCCGCCAGAGAGCGCCAAAGTTTTTAACATAATTTCGTTTTGTCGAAATAATTTCTAAACGCTTCAACCGATTTTAACTAAATTTGGGAAACAGAGTTGTAACATAAATTAACATAACTTGACGTAAATGGGAACTTATTTCGATACGTAGGAAATGAAAGAAATCTACATTGGTGTCAAAAAAAATCATATTTTTTTGTACTAACAGATCATTTTGTTTACAAACTTTTTGCACTCCTCTAAAATAATTTACTCAGCCCTACATTTAATCATTGTCTGCTTATACTAGGAAGGAAAGCTAGAGAAAGTAAATACATAAATTACATGAAAATGTTTTAGTTTCAATAAAAATTTAAATTTTCAATCACAATTATGCATGTTTAACGCAATAAATTATTATGATAATTGTTCAAAATGTTCTCCGTTTTTTTTAACGAATTAATTTAGCTTTTTATTAAGGAAACTGTAACTACTTGCAATTATTAGTAGTTAGTACTACTTTTAAACTTAATTTCATCATTCGTGTCTTTTCTTCTTATGGTCAGTGCACCTTTTTAGAAAGTTCGTTACACATTTCCAATTTAGATTACGTTGGCTAGAAAAGTGTTCCAGGTAAGATTAACTACTTGGGGGTAAACTGTAAAACTGATTACCCGTGGTTCCTAATGTGCGGGAGACGAAAGACTTTAAGGGTTTACTGGTAGACATTCTATTTACTCTCCCCGAAAATAATAAAATTATTGTTCTTAAATATAAATA
The DNA here is from genome assembly GCA_036346205.1 of Vesta saturnalis. Classification (NCBI taxonomy): domain Eukaryota; kingdom Metazoa; phylum Arthropoda; class Insecta; order Coleoptera; family Lampyridae; genus Vesta; species Vesta saturnalis. Next base: position 354,307 of record JARFJB010001262.1, read on the forward strand.
CAAACAATTAATACGTATTGTCCAATGCATAATTTGAAATTCTCTGAGTGTGATTTTGTAGGGTGGGGGATATAGGAGAGTGTACCAGTGAGCCTTGAAAATATGGCTTCCGTCAATCGACGGTTGACGTGTTTTACATTTTTGTTATAGGTGACGATTGTTTTGTATGAGTAGTTTTGCTTGGAACACCCAGTATTTACTTGGACGGTACCAGTTGGCATAATTCAATGCAAAATTTACTTATTATTAACAGTTGAGATGACATTATCATCCTTATTTCAAATGGGTGACTTTTCACATCGTATTTCGGATTCGCTTCTCTGAGGTTGAGGTTAGACAATAACATACTCCGTTCTGCTCCAACTTGTTAGAAATGAATAGCTTACGAATATTAAACGGTTATAAGACATATTTTACTTTTATTATTCGCGAAGCACACAAGAAAAATACTATTTTCGTAAAAGTCGATATCGAATTTTCAACGTTGTTACGCGTTTTAAGTGGGTAGAAACTCCAGCCCAAAAATCACTGGAGCATTTTGAGGTATCAGACGTCAAAAGTCACGATTTTGAGAATTACTCGCTTACTATGTATCTTACGCCATTAAAAGCCATTATAAAAGTTGTAGCTAGTAAAATTCACTACAATATTGTCAACTTGAATTTTTTTCGTGTGATTAGGCGTTTCTGATATATAGCACAGAGACGGGGGAGCGCGCGCTCAATTTATACAGTAACGCGGCGCAAGGCGGTTAATTCACCTTCCCAAGTTAATTTCGCTACGATAATTATTGAAGGACATTTATAAAATAGTGTAGTTAATTATTAGTCCTCTTCTTGGCTCCTATTCGCTGCGTCTCTTTCGCTCTCTTATTGTGACGATTCGTCTCTTTCTGTTTCAGCGTCACCGTCGGTCTTTGCTGTCGTCGCAGGAACATCTTCAACTTTGCACTCTTCATCGTCAAATTCTGCTTGTAATGTGGGCGAGAAGTTGAGGCTCGCAAGGCCCTGGCATTGACCACAAAGTGCGGTACATTTTAACCCGTAGCTACACTTTGCACCACACCCCTTCTTACAATTACACAAAATTGCGTTTAACAGTTACTCTGGTACTGGAGGCAGTGTTGTTGTTGGCTGCATGATCTCATTCTCCAATTTCCACATTGAACGGGTTCCCCGAGCTAATTTTGTACCTGAAAGTAAACCGGGTTTAGGTTCTAGATCTTTTTTTCTGAAACAAGTCTTTACCCACCTGGGTAGACTCGATGGATGTGCTACCGAACTGCTTAACTGGAAGGAACCAGATGAACCGGTCTATTGGGTTTTGTCGATGTTATAAAATGTGTATATCTAAGACATGATTATATCATATCGTGATAATGTTATTATTAATCCTTACCGGAAATTATCCATGCCTGTTTTCCAATTCAGGGGTATTGTACACCATAAGGAGAAATTTTATTCCGTTTTCAAATCATTTGTCTGGGGTGCAGGTTTTATCTTGGAACATTTCATCCATGCGATGTAATGTAGGTTTTCTTTCAAACATTTTAAAACCTTGAGCTTTGTCTTTGCGGAAGAATACAGCCGAGTTTCTACATTCTCTTTTCCAATTTTGGTATGCTCCGGTTACACTTAGGTTATGATTTAGACTTGTTGCATGTTGTTTTTTGTATTTTGGGTACATTTCTGATTGGTCAAACTACTGCACATCTTTCCGATTGCTACACCTGGTTCATTTACATCATGACTATAATCGGTAAAAGTGAATTAACCGCCTTGCGCGTCGTTATTGCATAAATTAAGCGCGCGCTTCCCTATCTCTGCGCCATATATCAGAAACGGCTAATCGCACGAAAAAAATTCAAGTTATCTATCTTGTAGTGAATTTTATTAGCTACAACTTTTAAAAACGCTTTTAATGGCGTACGATGTATAGTAAGCGAGTAACTCTCAAAAAAACTCAAAATCGTGACCTTTGACCTCTAATATCTCCAAAATACTCCAGTGATTTTTTTGTTGGGGTTTATACCAAGCTTTATAATGACAAAATAAAGGTCTGTGCAAAAATTTTGCTCAGTACTCCAAATTCCCCAATTTCGATTTATTTAGGTCTAACGTGATTGGACTATTTAAAAATGAATTGAGTAACTTTGTACACCAAATTCATAGTTTTAATCAACACTTTATAGATTTAATTTTGAGTTATGATTTGTTTCAATTCTTAGAGGTAGACAGTTTTGCCTCGAAGTATTTATATTTGCCCTTTGATTTCGCCTAGTTATCCTAACGCACGAAGCAAGTGTTTTGATTTTGAACTACATAGTAACTGGTTACGTTAATTAATCAAAATTGTCCTTTATTAAATACATTTTTTGTTTTAGTGCCACCACGTTAAATTAGTACCATTTAGAAACCAGTTTTAACTTATTAACTTATTATTATTATTATTATTATTTATTAACATATAGTGATAATTTTTCTTTTGGAATATTCTGATTGTGAATAATTAAAAGCCGTTTTGTAAAATGGGAAACTTATTATTTGATTTCGGTAATTCAAGGTTAAGTTAATTTTTCTAAAATGTGCGGCTGTACGTTTGTATGTGCGCGTGTGCCTGTAGCCAGGATAACCTAAAAGATACGCAATGGATTTTAATGACACTTTATATTTACAGTTATTGGTGAAATATCTTCTGTCAAGTTTTGTTAAAATCGGTTCATAGTCAACGATACTCTATAGAGGAGGATCAAATGCCTTGTATATGAATAACTTCCAAATTATACACTTTAATGTAAGATGTGAAGGGAGCTTTCTTACGGTTTATGGAATTTTGCGTAAGCTTTGTTTACGACAATTTTTGTTAGAGTAATAAATACACATTAAAATTTTTTTTAGCAAATATATCGAAAACTGTCAGCTTAAGTGAAAATACCTTTATTAGGGAATATTTTAGATACGTTACCTTTATGAAATTAAGATAACAAGTAAGTTCGAAAAATGTGATTCGATTAATAAAAAAGATGGATACGAATACTAATTTTGAAGAGTTTGATTTTTAAATTAAATTAGATAACATAATTTATTAGGATTGTAATTGTAATATGTCAAAGTTGCAAAATTTTTGCACACTCTAATTTATGTTCCTGGAACTAATTATGATGTTGCCGTAATTATTAAACAAATTAAAACTTGATTACGTTAGTTAAGAATTGTTTTTTACGTATAATCTGTGATGGTATCAAATGGTTAACAATTCTAACGATCGTATTATTGAACTCAGTGTATTTTATTGTCGAGATAAATAAAACCTAACGCACTTATGCTTGTCATTTTATTGGTACTTGATAGTCTACATCCACATTGCATTTGGACATTTATTAATCAATGATTGTATATAAAATGGTAGGCTAATTACGAATTACACATACGATTTGTATAAGAATTTGTTTCAAAAAAATTTACGAAGAACAATGCATCACATTGATTGTTGATAATTGTTAATAAAAGCGCAATTTCGAAAGTGATACTAGTGTAATGTACCAAAACCCTTCACTGTTAATGCTTTGCACGATAGTAAATAAGAGAGCGCACAACGTATAATAACGGTATGGTGCTGCGGGAACATTCAGTAGTCAGTGTGCGAGAGACGGGCGTTGAGGAATGGAATATAGAGCAGTCAGATCCCGAGATCACTCCACCATTATACGTATGCAAAATGTTTTATCTTATATATTTGGTGTTGATGATTTTGATGTGTTAGAAGAATTGTTTTCTAATATATTACGAATTTCTTTCCCATGCAAAGAACATAAGGCAGATATAATATCAAAATCTGTTTATTATTATGTATTAATATCATAATCAAACAATACTATAAACAAGATGAAGAGGTAGTAACAGGTCAAGTGCAAAGAAGAAGAGTAATCTGGACTGCAATCTTCCTAATTTTTATGTTCTTTTGTGCCTATAAATAATATCCGAATATATGAAAGCTTTGATTTTATGGCCGTCCCCAAGAATTTTTTTAGATTTTGCACAATTATTTCCAGTAAGTGCCATTTTGTGTTTAGAAATATGGACTGTGTTTTTCGTGTGAAATTTATTAATAAACCTTGATTCACTGCGTACACTTTGTTTCATGCATTTACTGAAACGGTATAAGACAAATATTAAAATAAAAAAATCAGAATTAGTAAAATTAAAATAGGGCAAATCTTTTTAAGATGCGTTAGTTATCGTACCTCTTACTTACAAGTATTCATTTCAACAACACTGTGCACAAATGCCAGTAGCAACCATTGTTCCATATTTCTTCGGACGATAGATAAAACACCATTCCATTGCTATTGAATAAAAATCAGTATTTGTTGAATGAATATTAAAACTTCAAAAATAAAACAGGCGCGCTGTCAATATTGTATAAAGTTGACTCTCTGTATGCTTTATCTAACCCGAAAAGGCTATGAATTGGGTCCGCGATGCACCACTTCGTGCGTGTATCCCTCTATCTACTATCGTATGCTATATAACAGGAAAATTACTAGATTTAATGATCCTTACAGTTCTTTGAGATTTGTGAGGCTAATGTAAGGTAAGTTATAAATGTATAATACTTCACCTGTGCTCTATTTTCAGATACAGTTATTTTCATTATTTTGCAAAACTTTCTCAAATATATTATACAAGAAACTAAAACTTACGTAAGAATGAGAATTGCTTTAGTTAACATGAAATAGACGTCAAAATTTTTGCAAGGAATGTATTCCTCGAATAAAAAACACCTTGACGATGCAATAATAATATGTATACTTTAAACTAAGACGTTAAAATGATCGGCTGAAACTGATTGCACACGAACTATTAATTGCAATATATAGACGCCAATATGTTTGCCACAACAACATTGCGTACATTTTAAACTAAGACGCAAAAATGATCGTGCAGTTTAGTTGTGAAAACATACATACAATTCTTGGATAAACTGATTGCTCACAAACTATTAACCTAAATATATTGACGCCCATATGTTTGCAACAACATAATGTATGTTCCAATCCGAGATGCCAAAATGATTGCTTTATTACATTAAGAGGACAAGTAACGCAGCAAGACGCCGTAATGATTTTTAGTGCAGTACTTTAATGTACGGGTTCGAGATGATTGTCAAACGTACGAAAATTATGTATATGATAAAAATAAAGCTAGAAACATATGAAATAGACTATGGAACTCAAAAAAAATGCTGATTTATATACTGCAATAAAATGTCAGAAAATACGTCTTGTTCTAGGTGACGCCAAATTAAGAAATTACGTACGGACGCTATAATGATTGCAGGATATATATATATATATATATATATATATATATATATATATATATATATATATATATATAGGTTGTTTCATTACTAATTGAAAATAATTTAACTGTAGAATCCTGACCGCAAAATATGCAGATTTAACCCAAATCGCCCAGATAAAATGTATCTCATGTTTTATTTAAAATTTTCAAAATTGTTTGTGCCCAGTACTTTAGAACTATTTGACGTTTTATTGTCATACTTGGCGGGAAGTGTAGGTACTATACACCCTACTGAATTTTGTTAAATAAACGTTTCTGGCTACTACCAGAGGCGTACGACAGGGGCAAGTGACTACTTGATCCGTTCTACGCCACTGGCGGAATTGCAATTTTAGCACAATTTTTCGATTCTCGAATACTTTCTATGTAAATATCACACTCTTTCTTCATAACGATAAAGTCATTATTTTTCAAGATATTTTAAGTTAAACATGAAGCTCACAATTATTTTGATTTTAATGTGAATTAATTATGTCGTATCGGGTCATTGGATTGCATTTATTAGGCAAATGAAACTTTATTCTATATTAACAAAAAAAAAATCTTGTTTGTCGAAATTTCTTGGAACGAAGAGATGCATTAACAATTTTAATAACAAGAAAATATCAAAAAGCACATGAACAAAAATTAAAAACCTGTTATAACAAATGTTCAATGTGACCCCCGTTTACCTCAATAACTTTATCCATTCTTTCGCTAAACGATCTTCTAACTTTAAAAAATATTTTTGGCTGATTGGCAATAAAATTAACGGAATTTACAATTTGCTGTCATAGTTCCTGACGAGTATTTATTGCTTGGGAATATGCTAGTGATTTCATATGCCCCCATAAACAGAAATCTAAGGGGTTACCTTCGAGAGTTCTAGGTATTTGTTACTTAAGACTTTATTTACAATTTATTTTATTTACAATTGGATTTTGCTTGTAATATTAATAGAAGTAATGTTTTATTCGAACGAATGTTTTTACATTTTATAATCCTTAGCTTCAATGGCGGAAATTTACATGCAATTATTTGTGTGCATCATGAGTTTTGTTTGTCATGTTTAATTTTACTGAACACTTTTTACGTTTCCTTTAATAATTATTATAAGTGGATTTTTTGTGTTCGATTCCTTACTTTATGCTTAACTAATACGTGTTTCAAAAATTTTAATTATATATATATATATATATATATATATATATATATATATATATATATATATGTTTATGATATATTACGTATGCAATTTATTTGTAGATATTGAAAAGATTATTGAAAGATTTTTATTGCGCATTATATGTTTAAGTAAAACAAATATTGTAGACGATTCGTATAATTTAGTGCTTTATTCAGAGCTTTATTTACAAAAATTGATATTAAATAATATTACTATCAGGAGCAAGATTTATTAAGTCTTGTAAGGCACGATACTAGATTAAAAGTTATTTAATAACTTACTCCAAGTGGAAATGACATAATTATGTATAAATTTATATAAAAACGACAGAGTAACTAGATGCTCAATAAATTTATTTTATTTTATTTTGCCACCATAATGTTCTTTATACGCCCCCAAATGCGGGCGTAATGTGGTCTTTATAGCACGGAAATGTCATTGTTGCTAAGCAGCATGATTGCCAGCAAACACATGACATGATATGTCACGTAAGTTGAGAGAATTATTGAAACAACAACCTTACTATAATATTTCGATTTACTTGGAATTATTTTTGCCTGGGCGGCCTCAAATTCATCTAAAATTTTTTGTGAATAAGTTTTTGCGTTTTCACCTTCCATTTTAGTATGCAAATTATTTACAAACAAACAGTACCTTAGCAACAATTTAGCAATATCACAGTATCTTAGTAACAACAAATTAGCGTACTGTCGACTTTATTTCACTGCATTTGCATTTAAAAACTTGCCGAAAATACTGAATCTTTTTAAAATTTTGTTCCAGTTTCATGGTGCAAAATAAAATAAAACATTGTATGTACCACGGGCATAATTGTACATTATGCCCTTAATACATAAATATCTATTATGCATGTTTTGTGTTCATACAGATTTTGACCACGTGATATCAGAATCGTTATTTATGCATCAATTTCGTTGGAGAAACGTCCCAAATCATTGCAGCGATGCTCAATTAGTAAATTTTATGAATTTTTCGTGACCATATGGATCTTGAGCAAGAGATGTCAAAACCTTATTTAAACACCAATTTTTGTGTAAAGCATCCCAAAGGTAAATTTTACGATTTTTTTTGCCATATGAATTTTAACTAAAATATGTCAAAACCGTAATTTATGCACCAATTTTGATGAAAAGACGTCCCAAAGCTTTGTGTCGATGTCTAGGTAAATTTATTGCATTTTCCGTGACCATATGGATTTTGGCCAAGAAATGCCAAATCGTTATTTATGCACCAGTTTAATTGAAAAATCGTCCAAAAGCATTGCCTCATTGCCCAGTAAGTAAACTGAATGCATTTTCTGTAACCATGTAGATTTTGACCAAAAGCCAACATGGGCGTATATGCACAGAATTCGTTGGAAACATCTTTGAACATATGTTTCCCAATGGTTGAATAAAACAAATTTTATCAATTGTGTAGCAGCGTTTGTTGTTTCTTTCTTTAAGCATGAAATAACCTCTTGATAAAGCATAATATTATTATTGTTCTAGATTGATCTAAAAAGTACGGCAATTATTAACAGTAATATATTAAGTGCGTTGTCACTTTCCGACAATACTGGCTAACGGGATAAACGAGCTTTTACTGCAACAAGCTTGAATGCATCTTTAGCCAGTATAATCGAGTGCACGAAATATATTTTACTAGACTATTGCATTGCATCGCAAGTTTAATAACGAAAAGTGTGTAAAAAATTAATCTTGACTATCGAGTAGTTTCAGTTTGTAGTTCGCTCGTTATTAAACATGTAGCTACAAGGAATAATAAGTTTATGAAACACTTATCAGTTATTTGCAATGCAGTTCAAAATCTGGAATTAGTGTTATTTCAATGGTTTACGAGGTTAGGTTGACATACGTATGCAATAGTCTAGCTGATTGGCTTGCAGTATTCTATCTCCTAAAATATTTTTGTTAACTGAAGTGATAAATTTCAATGTAATGACTTATTTTGGATTTGATAATTTAGATATGATTTCCAGTGCTTGGAATGTAACTTTAATGGTATACTAATTACACAATGGCCCAATTACGTTTCACTTAATTACATCAAAAAAGTTTAGTTCTCATTTGCAGAAGGACCTTTCAAATCAGCTTAGTGTACAAGGCTAGCGTGCCGTAAGATTTTTATTGCGCTAGTGTAGAAATGAAACCCATATGAATTCCAATAATGCGCGAAGACCTTAAGCGCAATACACCTGCGCAACCACGAAAAGTTATATATATATATATATATATATATATATATATATATATATATATATATATATATATATATATTGGATTACTCAGTGGCTCAGCGGTAAAGGTGTCAGACTGGTAAGTGAAAAGTACCAAGTTTGAATCTGAGAGTAGTCAAGTGCTTGAGAAAAAATTATTTATAACATATGAATTAGACTCAAGTGCGAAAACAGTCCTTCTCAGGGCTAACTCTGATGACGGAAGCAGAGTCCGCTTCCGAAACGTCGCGCTTAAAAAGCATAAACTGTGGAAATAGGTCGATCAACTTCACTAATAGGAAACCACAGTTACAAAACACTTATAATACAGAATGAATAGAACCAATTGTTACAAACAATTTTTCTTTTTTCAACGCAATATTGTCATGGCACTCTCGTTTTGTAATTGCCAGTTTAAACATTAATTCCAAATAATCTTAGTTATTTGATCAGTAACCAATTTAAATTTACAAAAAGACGTAGAAAATGAAAGGTTGATTTGTACATAATCAAATTGAGTACCTCATAAATTTTTAAAGACTGGTCTAAGTTTAGAAATTTCATTAAGGATTGATTTAAATTGCCTTGAATGAAAGAGTGACTTGTGTCACTTGTGTGACTTGCGTATCCACAAATTTTGTATCAAAAAATTCTGTTAAATTTAAAATAATTTAGTTGGGTCTATTTGTAGGTGTTTTAACTTGGAAAAATTTTTTAGCATGAAAAAGAACGCCAAAGTTTCTTAATTAATAATTAAATTAATACAAGTTGATTAAAAAATTCTTTAACATGAAACTACAATTCCGTGACCACATTTACAAAAAGATGTAAAAAACGAAGTCGTTGGTCTGAACATAATCAAATTGAGTACTTCCGAAATTTTACTAAGGACTGATTTAAAATTGCCTAGAAGCAAGAGTGTTTTATGCATTAATTTCTAAAGAATTCAGTGTAACCTACTGTGTACTATATTGTTGGAACTGGTAAACCAACTAAAAGGGATTTGGATATTACCCAAGATTTTAACGGAATGTTTAATTAGATAGAAATGGGGAATTTTTTACCACTAATTCTAGTTTTTGCTATCAAGGAGAATGCAAACATAACTTCAATGTAATTTTGGACATTTACAACACTATTGAGAAGGATTGCTTAACTTGGTTATCATCTAATGTAAGAATAAAAATATGCAATAAATTTATTTGTCAATTAACGAGTTCAGGTGTTAATAAGAATATCGCGAACCACATTACGGATTTTATCAGCCGTTCAGACACCAGATTAAAAGAAACGGTTTCCTCTACTTCCGCCAAAAAAAAAAACATTAGGAGCTACAATATACAACATGTGGCAACCAGTATTACAGCCCTGAGAAAGGCTGTTTGGCTCTATTGGAAAATGGCAAACGTTGAATTATTTTTTGCTAAGTTAAGTACAATTGGATTTCATGACAGTCATCAAACGGTTGCGAAGTAATCTTTGTAATCGAATTCAACATACAAAATTAGGTAATAATGTTTCAAAACGAAATTGATATAACATTAGGTGTGTTACAAGGCACGCATTTGACACCAGTGTTGTTTATTCTGTTTGTTAATGATTTAAAGCAATGTTTAAAATGTCATTCTTAAATGTTTGCGAACGACGTTAAATTATTCCATGCAGTTTCCTCAATTTTTGACTGGTAATCGTTAATCTTTAGACTCCATAATTGAATATGTTATAAATTTTTTCCGCGACTCACTATTTATTCTATTTCAATTTTGTTTAATAGTAGAAATAATATAAAATACACCCACGTACCTCACAAAATCGACCGATGATAATAGCTTAGCTATTGATACGCGTACTGTATTGTTCTAATTTTGTAGTAAGTCACAGGTCCTGACGCAGATCAAGACGTGTAACAGACTTTCAAGTCTTAGAGTAAAATATTTTTTTAACGTTACGTTTCCGTAGAAAAATATCTATGACAATATTGTATTACAATAACAATATTCTATTTTAAAACGTCTAATGGTATTCAACATTCAACCTGATTTGTGATAATCGCTACTCTTCAAAGTACTATCCCTTAAACGACACTTTAGTATGAAGGTGTGCTTGATGTAAATTTATAATGAATGTAGAAGTAGACTTATATAGTTATATAAGATCATATCGCTTCAGTAAGAATAGGTGTCAATTATCATTTTATCGGCACGTTTCGGTGAGGGGGGTATTTCTACGTAAAAATAATTAAACATTAACGCCATGCTTTACAAGCATTTACAAGCAAAAATAGTGTGTGCACTCTTTTGGGATCACAATCAACGTTAAGATTATAAGGCTAGAAAGATGTGTAGTTATTGTAAGTTGGTGGTTTAACTTTAAAAAGTAATGTTTTTAACAGTTCTACCTTTTTTAGTGTGGAAACAATGCCTTTTGGAACAGTTTGTCTTTACAATTACTTATACATAGTTAATAAATATGGTGAAGTTCACACAATCAAACGTAAATAATACTAAAATAGTTCACTGATTTATAACTAAATATTAACAACTGAATAAAAAGTAGAGTCAGCTAACAAGAATAAGTAGAATCAAACGACAATTCAATGGTATTCAAAAAATGTAATATGTGATAAGCCGTTATCGGCGTCAACACGTAAATTGCTTCATTTAATATTCGTCTTTATTGTCGTTGTTTTCTGTGAAACTAGCCTTTGTTTAGAAAACTAGTAGAATGATTAAAAGAGCAAACAAATAATTGCAAATAAAATATTTGGAATTGAAATCTCTGTGGATAACTAATCACCAAATTACCTGGAGTAAATGATGGGTTAAGGGCCGTAGTCTTAAATCCAGCTTGAATGATTCCCAACATAACTATTGGATATTCTGGAATATTTGGAAGAATAATTGCTACTGTACCAATATATCTTTTTGTGTTAAATTTATACAAAAAATTTGCCAAAGCATTAGACTTTTTGTACACTTCTAAATAAGTATAACTCCTACTTGTTTCTACGCAAACCTAAAAATAAAATTTTTTAATACAATTACAACATTTTTACACTTACCAGCGCCGTTTTATCATGCCACTTGTTTAAATTTTTCCATAAGTATGCTTCTAAGTTAATATTTGGGACTGCAACACTGGGAACTAAAGAGTGCAAATAACGCTTCTTACGAAAAGTGCTTGAGATTGTTGTATTAACAATTCTTCTGATCATTATGTGCATCTTTAAGACTGATTGATGTAGTTAGTAAGACATATATCTGAATAAAATTGTTTAAGCGTATTTTGTTAGCTCTGTTTGCTAAAGTCCATATTTTCGACCCGAGTGCGTATCGGATTATGAACGCTTGAACAAAAGGTGACCCCTCTCAGGCATAAACACATTCAAGGTATACGGGTTTCAACTAAGAATAAAAATATAATATAATCTGCACGAAACACATATATTACAGTTAAAGTATATATTTTGGTAAGATAATTGTTAACTCAACTAGATCACCTGACTAAAAAATAGTTAAAATAAAAACCAGACTTGTAGAAATAATTTCGAGGAAGTAACTATACAATCCTGAACGATTTCACTTTCATTAAATTATTTTATTAATTTCTATCTTATAGACATATTAGATACCGTTTAATCGTGTGCGTGTGCGTGTGCGTTTGCGTGTGCGTGTGCGTGTGCGTGTGCGTGTGCGTGTGCGTGTGCGTGTGCGTGTGCGTGTCCCTGTGACTGTGCGTGTGCGTGAGCGTGTGCGTGTGTTTGTGCTTGTACGTGTGCGCGTGCGTGTGCGTGTGCGTGTGCGTGTGCGTGTGCGTGCGCGTGCGCGTGCGCGTGCGTGTGCTTGTGCGTGTGCGTGTGCGTGTGCGTGTGCGTGTGCGTGTGCGTGTGCGTGTGCGTGTGCGTGTGCGTGTGCGTGTGCGTGTGCGTGTACGTGAGCGAGCGACGTACGCGTGTGCGCTTGCGTTCGCGTTCACGTTAGCGTTCGCGGTCGTGTCTGTGTGTGTGTGTGTGTGTGTGTGTGTGTGTGTGTGTGTGTGTGTGTGTGTGTGTGTGTGTGTTGTCTGTGCTTGTCGTGTGTGTGCTTATGCATGTGTGTGTGTGTGTGTGTGTGTTTGTGCGTGTGTGTGCTAGTGCATGTGTGTGCGCGTGTGCGTGTGCGTATGTGTGCCTGTGCGTGTGCATGTGCGTGTGCGTATGAGTGTGCGTGTGCGTGTACGTGTGCGTGTGCGTGTGCGTGTGCGTATGCGTGTGCGTGTGCGTGTGCGTGTGAGTGTGTGTGTGCGTGTGCGTATGCGTGTGCGTGTACGTGTACGTGTGCGTGTACGTGTACGTGTGTGTGCGTGTACGTGTGTGTGCGTGTGCGTGTGGGTGTGCGTGTGCGTGTACGTGTGCGTGTGCGTGTGCGTGTGCGTGCGCGTGTGCGTGTGCGTGTACGTGTGCGTGTCCGTGTGCGTGTGCGTCTGCGTGTGCGTGTGCGTGTGCATCTGCATGTACGTGTGGGTGCGCGTACGCGTGCGCGTTTGCGTTCGCGTTTGCGGTTGTGTCTGTGTGTGTGTGTGGGGGGGGTGAGTGTTTGTGTTTGTGTGTGTGTGTGTATGAGTGAGTGGTTGCTTGCGTGCGTGCGTGCACGTGTGTATGTGTGTGTGAGCGTGAGTGCGCGCATGTGTGCGTGTGCGTGTGCTTGTGCGTGTGCGTGTGCGTGTGCGTGTGCGTGTGCGTGTGCGTGTCGTGTGCGTGTGTGTGTGTCGTGTGCGTGTGCGTGTGCGTGTGCGTGTGCGTGTGCGTGTGCGTGTGCGTGTGCGTGTGCGTGTGCGTGTACGTGTGCGTGTGCGTGTGCGTGTGCGTCTGCGTGTGCGTGTGCGTGTGCATCTGCGTGTGCGTGTGGGTGCGCGTACGCGTGCGCGTTTGCGTTCGCGTTTGCGGTTGTGTCTGTGTGTGTGGGGGGGGGGCGTGTTTGTGTTTTTGTGTGTGTGTGTATGAGTGAGTGGTTGCTTGCGTGCGTACGTGCACGTGTGTATGTGTGTGTGAGTGTGAGCGTGAGTGCGCGCATGTGTACGTGTGTGAGTGCGTGTGTGCCTGTCTGTGTGTGTGTGTGTGTGTGTTTGTGCGTTTGTGCATGTGTGTGTGTGTGCGTGTGTACGTATGTGCGTGTGTTCGTGTGTGCATGTGTGGGTTTGTGCGTGTGTGCGTGTGTGCATGTGTGCGCGTGTGTCTGCCGCGAGCCACATGCAGCTTGCCGCGTGCCGCGTGTCGTGTGTCGTGTGTTGTGTGTCGTGTGTCATGGGTCGTCTGTCGTGTGTCGCGTATCAAGCTTTGTGCGTCGTGCGTCGTGTTCGTAAGTAATAATAATCAATGCTGTGGCACTAATAGTATTAACACAAGGTCACGTCTTATTGTATGTTCACTGGTAAACTTGGTGAGATGTTGGTTTTATCCATTTACAAGGTAGTGGCAAATGTCGATCACATAGGCCACTTTAACGTGTTTTGCTACAGTTAATGTTTGCTGTTTATGTGAATTACTCTTATAGCTAATAACCAGAAGTTTATGATGTTAATCTCAACTTCAGTTTCTAATTATTTTATCAAAAATACCTTACATAATTTATTGTTTTAATATTTTACTACAAGTCTGGCATATGTTTCTTTAGCACTATTACAATATGTTAACGGCTTTAATGATTGTATATGATTGTTTCGACTAGTTTGTAATAGCATAACGCTTCCTTGTTTGGAAACTCAGTACGAACGCGATGCTTATATATATATATATATATATATATATATATATATATATATATATATATATATATATATATATATATATATATATATATATATATACAGGGTCATTAAGATGTATGGAAACATCGATGCAGCTCGAAAACCGTAAGCATTAGCGGGATGAAACCTTCGGAAGGTATATTAGACATATTTGCGGACATTTTTATTCTTCATAAATTTTTGATTGGATGCTCCAGTTACGAGTAAATGGTATTAACTTTTGATTTTTAAATGGCATCATAACCATCTGACTGATATTTTGAATTCAGCAGGAAATTCTGAATACAACGGTTAAAGAAAAAAGAACTTAATTTAATTAATTAATTAAGTAATGCTACTACAAAACGCTCGAATTTATGAAATTTTTGTTAAGTATCTCATGTCAATCACTTATCTGCTTGCAGCGACCTTCAGTCGACTAACCAACCACAAACCACTTTCGAAATTGGAGTTGAAGCAGTGGCGGTGTAGGCTTTTTCTTAAATGGTTTAAAAATGGCTATATTATATATATATATATATATATATATATATATATATATATATATATTTGTTTAGGTATCTACGAACGTATGAAAAAATAGGTTCTGTACAACGTATCACATTAGTAACTCTACACTAATTTTTCGAAGTTCCTGGAATGAAGTCCTCCAATGAAATCCAATGTCCATTATATAATTGAATTTAAGTTTTTTACAAATTGACAGTGTGGCAGCAAAGGATGTAATGTTTGTTTATATGATAGATTTGTTAAGCATCTTTAATTACCTATATTCATAACAAACCTACACGTTTATCAAATAGAACACTTTTCTAGTCTCAGAAAATGTGCAGTTCGTCTTCATGGGCCAAGTATCCTGTAGTGAAGACGATGGTACTCGTTCATGAGAGTATGGAGATTTCACGCTTTTTTGTTATTAGTTTTCAATCTTTTATGGGGTTTTCCATCCCGTAAAATAATTGTGACTGTGAGACTTTAATCCAGCACGATATAGAAAATATAACCCAGCAGATAGCAAACAAATTAGGTCACTTGGATTACGTAGTCAGAATATTTATTATTTACTCTAGAGTAGCATAAAGGTGATACAGAAATAGCTCTTTTAATAATAACAGGGCGTCATTCACTTTAAAGTAACATAAGGAATTGAAAAAACGTAAGTTCAGATTACAGCCAACCACTGTAGAAAAATATTGCAACTCAAATGATACGTTGTTTTTGCTAGCACCATTATAGCGGAAAGTTATGCGTGATATTGCCTGTACATTAACAATTTAATAAAGACAAACAGTAAAAATTCATGGTACAAAGTTTTACATATTTAAAAGAAAGTTTAATAATTAAAAAAACTATGGACAGTAATGTGACAGGTAAGGTAATCATCAAAACTGATCCGACGGCTTCAGCAAAAGATGTATTGTTTATGGTTATACATTTAAATTATAAATACTACATAAATACAAATCTAAGTAACTAAATTACGTACATAAATACAGGAAAATTTAACTAAGGGTTCTATTAATATTTTAGTTATACGAGCAAAGTCATGCGCATAGTTATGTGAAGTGCATCTATATAAATTTCTACTATTCAACTGGCAGAGGTCTGCAGTGATTGATATGGTAACACCATCGTAATTACATGAACAACAAATAGCTTAATTGTAAGTTTAACTAACTTATTGGAAGCGACAGATGTACCTCGGTAAAATCTGCAGCTACAGAATGTGATCTTAAGTCTAACGTAGAGCGTATAATAATGAAAACTTGCAGAATTTGTTCGTAAAACAGATCGTATAACTACTAATAGAAGATGGTACTCCAGACATTATAGGTAGTGCAGAAAAGTCGTAATTAAGTGTATAAGATTGACGTCTATTTGAAGAGATAAGACAATTTTCGATAAGCTTACTTCCGAAATAAAATATTTCCTCAGGTTGTAGTGCGTTAAATTTATATATCGAACAATTAACGGGTTACGTTTAATTAATTAGACAAAAACAACTTAATGGAAAGATGTGCTCTCTCAAGTTTGCGGAACTTGTGGAAGCAAGGCCGAAGTTCTACTACTTACATCGCTAGATCTGGTTAATTTAGTGAATTAGTTTACTTTATACAAAATTTAACTAAAAATTACCACAGGCTAATTGTAATCGAGGAATAGGTAAATAAACGTGTGCAAGATGGATTCAATAACTAGTTATCCCAATAAATGACGTAATATAAAGTACTAAGAGATAAATAAAAAAGCCGGAAAAGATAAAATAATTAGGAACAAAATTCAACTTACACCAAAGGAAACATAGTTGCAAAACTTAAAAGCAAACAAAGCAATAAAATCAAAATGGTAGAGTGCATACTTAAATGCAGTATCAAACAAGAAATTTAAAGGAAATAACTCTGGAAAGCCGAAAGATCGACAAAAGAATCAGTAATAGTTAGATTGACAGAATGATCTGAAATCAACAGAAAGACTAGGTTTTCAATCTTTCACATAGCAAACCTAAAGATTTTCTAAAAATAATAATTTAAATCTTAAATCTAGGAACTTTCTTAATAAGTTCTTAAAAAGTTTAGCGTTAAAGTGACGAGAAAGTTCAAAGTTATGTTTCCAGCAACGATCACTCAAGGTAAATTTGACTGGTTTTCGTTGAAAATTGTAACGAGTGGCTCGACATTTATAAGCTTAACTAGACGTTTACGGATGTACAGACGAACGGACTTAAATTCTCGAATAAATGTAATATCAGGTATCTCTTTCAGTAACAACATTAACTTTGTAGAAAATGGGTACAAAATCGATATGTGTCGTCTTTCTTCTTGACCAGAATGGTGTGCCTGAACCAAAGTCTAGCGCTGTTTAATCAGTTCAGAGAAAATTATCAACAACTTCTGTAAAAGTTTGTTGAGAAGATAAAAGATCAGAGTAGGAAGTTAAGTGACCAGACGGGATAGTTTCTAAAAACGATTCATTACTGAATTTACATTGACATTGGTTAGGTGAAAATCATTGTTTATCAGTAATACCAGAAAAATTAGTACCCGAGATTACGTAACGTACAGAACCTTTTACTCAGTTTCGACAAGAAGTTTTCCGGTTTCCTAAAACAAGCATGTTCCACACCAAAGCAATTCCAAAACGAGGAGTAGAAGATGGCGAAGAAGAAGGTGTACGAGATATAAATATAGTAGCATCATTATTCTAATAATATGACGTCGAGTTTCATTACGCCAATACCAAAACCCATAAGATTGATGTATTAAGCAAGCAAACGTATTTGCGCCGAGGCAATAATAAATATCAGCTATATTGAAAATGATTGGTATCTGTTAGGTTTTGCCGCAGAGCATATGTCAACATAAAAGAAATTACCAATGAGGTAATCACAAACTAGTAGGTCATTTGCTAATGCTCGAATATCATGGGCTAACTAATCTCCTCACCACCAACTCAAATATGACGCTTTTACTTTTCGGATTCCCAACGTTTATCGTTACAGCTTGATTATCCATCGAAGCAACACCCTGACTGTAGACAGATGGGGTTACCGTAGCAAGCACTGATTTACTGCGACATCGTGAAAGCCGAGATTGTTGGCGATACCATCCGAATTTTGGAACGTCGTGTTTGAAATTATTCATTAAAAAATGCAATAGTGGGTTGTCTTTAGCCACAGTATTATATGCACCATGTCGGCGACGCTACAAAGCTCGCGCAACGCATCTACAACCACAGCTACTAAAAAAAACTACACGTAAATATATTATCCACAAATATAAGGAAGCGTCTATAACCACAGTGTCGTAAATCTAATACGACACTAAAGTAATATTTGAAACTGTACACATTACACCGTGTATAGCTAGCGCACAGCGAGCGCCCCTACAATCGCAGTCGCTACGAATGAATCAGACAAAAAAATACAGAATTGTTAAACGATTTTTTTCTTTAATCCGTTTATTTATATAAGGCTATTTAATCATCAATGCTAAAAGTCACACCATTTTTTAGTAGTTGTTTACAAATATCTGTACAAAATGTGTAAAGTTTATCAAATGATGTTTAATTATTTTTGATATTATTCAACAGAAAAGTGTAAGAAAGGAAACTTTTAGTTTGTTACAATAACGCAAGCCTAAAATGTAAAGAAATTCATTAAAATACAACAAACGGTTTAAACATTAGTGCTTAAATACATTATGTCTTATTTATAACTTCTATAAACTTCACTTATTTTACTTGTTTCTAAAAATTCTTCAATTCTCCTCTTAATATTTTACCGGATGTAGCTTTGGGGATAAAATCAATAAACGATACACCTCCAATTAATTGTTTGTAATTTGTAACTCTGTTATTAACAAATTCTTGTATTATCGTCGAGCAAAGCTTTGAGCCACGTTTTTGTACTATGAATGCTTTTGGGACTTCTCCAAATTTATCATGAGGTACACCAATTACCGCTATATCATCTACATCCGGATGCTGTCTTATTAATTCTTCTAACTCAACTGGAGAAACTGAATATCCGTTTACCTAAAATAACGTTTTTGTAAAATTTTAATTAATTATTATTCTCGAACCTTTATTAGTTCTTTAATTCTATCGGTGACAAAGAAATGACCATCTTCATCGTAATAACCGACATCCCCAGTTTTAAACCATTTGTCTTGAGTAAATGCTTCTTGTGTTGCTTTTTCATTTTTGTAATAACCTTTCATTATCTGTTGTTACCTTTATGTTTAGTGGAAACAAAATAAAAATTATCCCCTTACCTGAGACCCTCGAAGTAAAATCTCTCCCGATTGACTACTATCAAGGTCTTTTCCATTATCAACTGATACTATTTTTCCTTCTAGTAAAGGAAATAAGATACCTACTCCTCCTACTTTTAAAGCTTTTTCTAGAAATGGGGTTTGAAAGTGTGTCAAGCAAGTACATTCAGTTAATCCATATCCCTGTCGAAAGTCAATGGATCTGCCCGCTTTTTCACACAATTTAATAATGTCTTGCAATCCTATAGGAGCACCTCCACACATAATAGCTTTAATGTTCATTAAATGTGATCTTGTAATGTTGCTATTGTTAATTAACATGTGAACTAAAAGTTAAAGGACTACCTAATTCAGAGGAAAATTACAATGAGTGTTTCGTACCAATAGGTGGAATCGAATAAGTAATGAGCGATGTATGCCTTTCTAAAATATTTATCAGTATTTGAGACGTGAATTTTGGGATAGTAATAATTTTAGATCCCTTCGTTAATGAGTACAAAAGTACTAAAATTAATCCATAAATATGGTACATTGGCAATATTGCAGGTAAAATATCTTGCTCTGATCCTAAAATGTAAGTTTTTATACTCTCGCTATCTTTTCTTTAAATATACCAGTTGCATCTTCTAATATATCAATTTTAGGTTGAGACATTTGATGTAATGCAGATATTATATTCCTATTAGTAAGTTCCACACCTTTTGGAGGTCCAGTAGTTCCGCTTGAAAATGGCATTATTATTGTGTCGTTCTGATCGCCATCTACTTTAAATTGAAGATCGTGTGGTCCTTGTGACAAATCAGAAAAATTGAAGGTTCCATTTGGTAAAGACTCATCTTTCTATTAATTGCATTTCTTTGATTAAATATTTTATTTCATAGAGGTTACCTTTAATTTCACAATCATTACTGGAATATCTAACTTTATCCGCTGTAATGCTTCAAGAATTGCCTTGTATGACACATTTGTTGTAACGATTAATTCACTGTCGGAATGTAATAGTTGTTTACCAAATTCATCTATGAATATAAATATATTAGGTGGACACAAGGTGGTAATTAAAGCTGAACGTTTGGTTTTTCCACAAAATTCTAGGTACACAAATTACTTCAAGTGAGTGTAAACCAGGCGTCAATGAAAAAGCCCATCATTTTTTAAATATACACATAAATTTTGTACATCCCTTTACATGCAAAACTGGTCAGGTAGATTTTCTATTGTTTTGTCGCACAACGCAGGTCCAAACCCCCTCAGGGCGCGATATAGAACCAATACATTGAAAGAATTCGTTAAATCATGCTACAAAAGATTAGTTTTTTTTATAAAAGTTTTAGGATTCGATTTCCCATAAGTGGGCATTATATTTCATTTGAGATTTCCTAAAAAAACCTAAATTGCCATTTTTAACGTTTCCGGTTTCTTAGAAAAGCATTTGGTATGTGTATAAATTAAATAACGCCACCCTACATATGGGAAATTTTATACCAAATAACCAGTTTTTATTTTAGCAATTATAACATTTTCAATTCAATTCAAATATTTATCTTATCAAATTATCTGGGATGTAAACAAAATCAATCAATGTAGAAAGAATAAGACTGTATTTTCCGATTATTCTGGTATATTAGGTATTTTATTTTTAGAATAATTACGATTATTGTACGAAGATTAAGCCAGAAATCAGTTAAATGCCCCGTCGCTTAAGGAAAACGGATAGTTCGTTACAGGAAAGGGCAATTATTCTTGGTTTATTAAATGGTGGACTTTCAATAAGCGATGTGTCCCGTCGATGTAACCTATCGGTACTACATAGTTTGATCATATTGTTTCATGTGTTTCGTGTTTACTTTTAGTTAAATCGTTAACTCTGTTGTAATGCTAATAATAATAAATAATAAAAGTAAAAGGTAGAAAGAAATAGATTTTTTAAATTTAACTTCCATTTTTATCGTTGGAAAATGAAAACGAATTTGGTAAGTTCTAAAGCAGTTTTTCATGTTTGATTGCCACCTTTATATGAAGTAGATTTTTAACGGTACTTGTGCCTATCAATGATCTATAGAGTTAAAGGATTTTTACTTTCTTGCTAAGCAAGAAAGTATTGCGATCGGAGAAAGATCGAAAAAAATAAATTGCGTTATTTTGATGTTTTAAGACTCCCTGAACCCGAGAAAAATTATCGAAAATTTTTCAAAATGTCTGGGTGTCTGTGTATGTCTGTGGTCACTCGCTAGCCGAAACTATACGGCCGATTTTGATGAAAATTGGAATAAAGTACTACGAGACAATTATGTCGACAAAACAAGCTTTTAAACGCAATAGGTATATGGGGGGTGAAAATAAGGGTGTTATTTTGGGGATAAATTTTCAAATTTTAACATAGAAGATTGAAATTTAGGTCGTCAATAACTTGCATAAAATGCAATTTTTTAAAGTTTTGAAAACTTTTAAATTCAATATGGCCGCAGTTACAGTCACTTATACATTTTATTTTTGTAGAAATATGTATTTCCAATACCGTTCAAGATATAAAAAAATTGAAAATAGACATGCGTAGTTAAATAAAGGGCGAAATTTGCTTTAAAACGATATGAAACAGTCCATGGTTATCTTGAAAGATAAGCGAGATATCTATTTTTAACTTTCAACCTACAGAAATACACATGTATGTATAGAAGGTTACGCAATTGACTTTTTTTTCACCATAGCTAAATCGACTTATCAGCTCATTTTACAACTTTTGGCCACGTTTCGTCAAGATCGGCCATGATGTCTGGATGTCTCGGATAGGAGGGGTTTATAGGGTCAGTTTTTGGTTTTTATTAAATAGTTCTAAAACAGCTGAATATTTCAAAGATATAAAAATATCCTATATATTTTTTAGTATTTTGCAAGACAGTCCTGTAATACATTAGCATTCACCTAGTTGATATTTAAATCTAAATTAATGGAAAATTATGTGCCAAATAACGTGTTTCTATTGTATTAATTAGTACGCTTTTTAATTTCAATTACATCCTTGATAATACGATTTCATATAGATTCCTCTTTTGTTAGTAGTGTTTTGAATTAAAATTGAAAAAAACAAGCACCGTGTTATCAGGGAAATAATGAAATGAAAACAATTTGGAATTGCACTGTTACTTTTATTTCTTTTAATCAGTCTAATTAAATCATAGATTAATTGATTTTTTATTTTTGTGCAACAATTTCATTGAAGTTAATTCATACTAAAAATATATTACTTCTATTATGAATTCCTGTATGTGAAGAAAAATAACTGACTTAGAGCTGCTTTAAACATATTAAAGTAAACCATAATGATATTTAAATTTATTATCTAATTCCATTACAATGCAGTAAAAATATCATTGTTTGGTTTTATAAATACATATATTCAAATTCATTAAAATCAAGTCAGTTTCGTACCAGGAATTACACATTTTCATATGAATTCTTCCATTAACGAACTGGTTGTTTAAGAGAATATCTACGTGCCCGTAACATAATGGAAAACTTACCATACGTTCCTGGTTATTGCTAACATTTAAAGGGTGCTCAAAATTTCTGCGTTATATCGCCTCGGGGGGTGGGCTTTTTCATTCACGCTGGGTGGACCAATAAATACCAGAATATTATAAATTGTCATGACGGCAATACGTATACCTAAATTTGCCTTGAAACGTATCCTCATGGTGGTTGGGGAAAGTAAAAGTTATGTGCATGTTTAACTAATACGGGCAAATAGTGACAGCACAAGTACTGTATGCGCCAAAACAAGGGACCCTCAAAACTGAAGCTTTATTAAACATGAATAATTAAATAACAAAAATTCAAGCAACGTGAATTTTAAGTTTTTCTCCGATAAAAATATGTTCACTGTGCTCACACATTGAGGTCCAGCCAATACTCATAACGCTTAACAAGATTGACAAGAATGTTTCTAAAAATAGGCTCCTGCTGAAAAAGGTCGAAATCTTTTCACGGAGTTCATTAATAGTTGCTTGTGGGTTTACGTTAGCATCAAGAGTCGTTAGATCAGGTTAGATCAGGGTAAGGAAAGTCCGTGTTGCCGCAATTTACGCTGGTCTCTCAACTTTTCTTGAAGCAGTTCTAAGGATGCTCTCTTGGTGTGGCAAGTAACCCCATCCTGTTGAAACAATTGGATGTTGAAGTTCCTGGCACGGCAGAATTGTCTGAGATCAATCAAAGAGGGTGTCAAAATTTGTTTTCTATATCTCACCTGATTTAGGGTAACTGGTCGTCTACGGTCGTCTTCCACGAAGGAACGACCCAATCAACCATTACCTCACACAGCGTTACACGGTCACTCTGTGCATGATGATGAAGCTAAGAAAACTATTTATCTGTAGATTTATAAATCCATTCAGAGAGATGTGGTATTCGTCCCAAAACCACACAATTGAAAGAAATAAGGGCTGTTATCACTATAACTAGATGACGAGTACAGCCTTAGCGCTGAGTTTTCTTTGTGTCAAAATTTTGTAACGGCTTTTAACAAGTCGGTGGTGGCTTCTAAAGGTCTTGCCGAAATTTTGGCAACCATTAACAAATTATGTCCATATGATGACCTTCCATTCCCGTATGAGCGAAAATAATATTCAATAATAAAAAAATTGCGTTGTATTATTTCGAATTTTTTTTACAGCATATTCAAATAAACAATGTGTAGAGATACCACTTATGTCACCTGATGCGATTATATTTCTCAAGCTTCGTAATTTCAGTGTCCTTTGTTTCGGCGCATACCATATGATTATGTAAATTTTAATGCCGAAATAAATTAAACCAAAGAATCGGCTTTATAATTAAAGAAAAATACACCTTTTTATTATATTTTACATTATTAGCATGCTGAATAAGTCTTTATTGGCGAGACAATAAAAACAGTTACCTTGCGTATTATGTAATATATTTTGTTATTCATTCATAAATTAGATTGAAACTGGGAATTTATGAAGTAAATTTATTGAAAATGACACATCTAAATATATTATTAACCGTGGCTTATGTTTATAAAAATATTTACTTGTAAAAATTCAAGGCCTGTTATTTTTCTTGTTTATTTTAAATGATCAAAATATGTAATTAATTAAAAAGTGATACATTAGATCAATATCTACTATTTCTTTAGATCTTATGCAAGTCCTTATGTTATAAAGTGTTAAATTCCCTGTTACCTGGTGTAAAAAAAGGGTTAACAGGTGTAGCCCTTAACCCAGCTTGAATTATTCCTAAAACAATTATGGGATATTCTGGAACATTTGGGAGAGCAACTGCTACAGTACACGATGGTTTCTTTCTATTGAACTTGTATAAGAAATTGGCCAAAGAGTTAGACTTCTTGTATAGTTCTAGATAGGTATAACTACGATTTGTCTCAGTACAAACCTAAAAATAATATTACGAAAGAAAATGTATCTGAGTATACTTACCAATGCTGTTTTGTCATGCCATTTATTCAAATTTTGCCATATGTATTCATTTAGGTTAACATTTGGTACTGGGCTACATGAAATTATAGAATGCAAATTTCGTTTCTTAAGGACCGTAGTGTTAAAAACTCTATTTAAGCGTATCATTTTGTTTTCGTTTTAGATTTGAGTTTCAATATTTCGTAGCTCACATAGGTACATTCGCATAAGCAAATAATCTCTGATTGCCGATAGATATCACGTTGTAGTAAATTATAGTTTCTAAAAAAAAATTATAATAAATTTTAGCGGTGATCCTGCGTGTACGTTGTGTGTACGTGCATGTGTAGTTTCATTTAAATTGTCATTATTGCAGTTTTGACTAACCCATTCCCATATAACACTCCCAGCACCATGACTTCAGAGTCATATTAAACCCCAAAGGAACAGCAGATGAGTGCCGCTCCTCTATTTGTTTATTTTGAGTTATGATAATCAAATACCAAATGTTATTCGTTTTTAATTAATTAGACTAACTATTAGGGTTTCACTAAACTTTTTTTCTGAAAAGAAGTGGTTGCACTAAGTGCTGTCATCTGTTATTCATTTTTCAATAGTTAGGTAGATTATAAGGTTTTCCTAACTTCTGTAATAACAGGCATAGGTTCCCAAACAACCTACATTTTGTAACGGATACAAACGGAATTAGAACATCATACGGCACATAACTGAAAGGGTCGACTAGCTCGTCGTGAGGTCGTAGTTTTGATTAAAATTTTGTAGTTACGATAAAATGGTAAGTCTGATAGGATAATGTTTTAATCCGGGTAAGATGTACGCAAACAAATGGGATGCACTAGCATAAAACAGGGAAAAATAATTTCTCGTCACCAACGGTTCCCTGGGTAGATTCTGAAACGTAAACAAAGCAAAACACCACCATAAAGCTCTTACTATTCGGCACATCAACTTTTAAATTTTTACTAAATTCCACCTTGAATGTTGTTGCTAAATTAAAACGAAGAAATCTCGCCACTATTGAAATCAACTTTAGTGTAATCCCTGCTTCAAGTAAAACTACCACTGCCCCTACCTTAATTAACGTAAACTTAAATTAAATTATGATAATCAATCACGCCAAATCATTATGCGTGAACAACACATAAATAATAAAAAGAAAAGATTAACGCCGTTTGGCATCGGTGTACTGTTCCTTTACAAAAGATATTTAGTACTTAAAAGAACATCAATAATTTAATTTAACAAACATCTATTAAATTATTTTAAAACGAATAATAGTCCAAGTTCACAATTAATGTCAACATGTCAAATTTATCGCCGAATACGGTGTGAAAGTAAAGCACTCCTTTTACATATCTCACAAAATTAAAAATTATTTTCTTTTGTACTTACGAAAGCGCTTCTAGAGCTCAAGATAGGCGGTATATGCACTTTTACTTATATATAAATGCTTAAAAAGAAATAATCGCAAACCATTCGAACATGACGTCACCAGCGCCCAACATTAAGTACAAGAAGTTTAATCTCACGCGTGAGTGTGTCTATAGCTAATAAACAGTAAACACTGGTGACGTGCGTTTTCTAATATTTAATAAAAGAAATAAGTTTAGAAATGGTCTTTAAACCAAACAATTTTTGTCTATATTGTACACCAAATTAACAATAATCAAAGTTTTATCGTACACTTTCAGGTCGCTAAGGTAGAAACAGCAAAGGGATGCACCGGGTCTCAGACTAGTTTTCCTCGGTCTGTAAGCTAGCTGGCCGTTCTCCACCAATTACATTTTCACAACACCCTAGATTCTACTACATTAGCCGGTGGCTGGATGCAATTGCCATCAGTAAAGCTCTAGGTAATTTTCTTGGAGCATTAGAGTTACATCCAATAATAACAACCAACACGTGTGCTCAGCTCATACTCCTCAATACTCACATTCGTTAACCAAACGCTAAAAATTACTAAGGTCTTTAACAAAACCATTCGTGAGTATTTTCCCCTCGGTGACTCTGGTGCACCGAGAAAACAAAATTACTAAAATAAGGTGTGCTCTGCAAACTCTTCAACAAAATGCGCTTCGCAAAACATAACAGCAACCCCTCTAAATTTCACTACTCTACACGTTACTCAGATACATACGAACATAAGGGAGGTTAAGTTAACGCCACCGCTCTACTACCGATTATTATATCACTCACGTCTTACTCGACTGGACGATTGCCACATAATCAATCATCTTTTCTCGCGATTGTTCCAGACTTCGCCAATTTAAACTTCACAAAACGTAACCGATCATAAAGTTAAAATTTCCTTCAAACCGAACGCGCTGTAAAACCAAAACAATTTTCGTAAACACGATCTAGAAAATACGTCATAGGCACAAGTTTTCAACATCAGGCTACACGCGAAATAAATTATGATCTGATCTCTTTTTGTCGTGTTTATACTTTGGAGAATCGACGCTACTTTAGCATATTATAAAAACTACAATAATTTTCTTATCTAATCGTAAGGTAAACGTAAAATTTGATGTCCCCATTGATGAGCGATTTCATCAATTGCATATATTTTTGGAACTTGTAAATCCTTGGCAATTTGTAATAATTCCACTTTCAGCATATCATTCTAATGAGGAATTTTGTGTTTTCTTAAAACTTGAAGATCTTCTTCCTTCCAACTACTTAAAGGTAATTTTTCTACTAATGTAGAATGATAACTAGCATTGTCAGGAATTGTCAAACTTGGTTTTTCTAAATTTGGTAAAAGCTGTTCTTGAAACCATTTTTGAAATAAATCAGCGTTCATATTATCGTGGTAGTCTGATGTCTTACTTTTACTGGAAAATACCAATAATGAATTAGATATAAAACACTCAGTACCATAAAACTAGAATTTGTTCCGTTAAGAATATTTTTAACGAATCGGACTATTTTAATTACCGTTTCCCTTCTCCTAGCGGTTTGTTTTTTGTGCTTTTCAAATCATTATCATGCCATGATTTTCGAACGCTTCCTCGACTAAAAATCCACGTCTCATCCAAAAAGACAGGATCGTAACTAATTTCACAACTTTTATTAGCAAAATATTTTCGCAAAATTGCTTGAGTACCAGCAATATGAACCTGCTCCATTAAACGCCTTCTTCCATCGTCAACTTTGAATTCAAATCCAATTTTGTGTAACAATTGTTTCAAACTCGTTTCACTGAAGGTATATATTTTATCCTCTTTAAGTTTAGTTTGGAGTTTTTCGATAGCAATATGTGAGCCTAAAGTGAAACAGTGATTAACTCCATTTCAACAATAATTTCTGAATTATTTACCAGTTGCATGCGTGGTGTAAATTTTTCGTTTCAAAACGTCTTTCACGTATTCGTCGACATCCTCTGACTTGGACTTCAAACGCAACCTATGTTTTTGCGATGAATCCGGCGCAGATTTCCCAGATTCTAAAGCGAGAGCCATTCTTGCCTTTGTCCGAGTAACGGTTTTCTCGGAAATTCCGCATGCGAGAGCAGTTCGCTGCAACATAATATTACATAAATATAAATTTAAATAGTGAAAATTATTAGTGTACCTGGATAATGAAAGTTAAAGGTAAACTTGGCCTCCCGTTATCGCGTTCCATCTCGAAATAATGCAGTATATTCATTAACCTTACTTGAATTTGACTTTTCAAACATTTATCTTTTACAAATAAATATTAATAATAATAGTTTTGAAAAAAACTGTTGTTTACAAATGCAATGGGAACTTCGCACTAAGATAAAGGGAAACAGATGCATTACACAGTAATAATTATATCCCCATTCTCGAGTCCGCCATGAGACACCTCTCCCGGCGCTAGTATATCACCAGTACGCGTTGATTGATAAAATAATTAGGTAAATTATTACAAATTTGAGGTGTAACCATTGAGTAGGTAACATTAATCAATGGTATAACTAAAAATTCTAATAATTCTTGATAACTGTTGTGATTCGAATATATTTCCGCGTATACGTGTTTCGATTTGATTCAAACCTTCAACTGGCAGGTCTATAGGTTTTAAAGAAAGTTGTAGTTGATTTGCAAATTTAGCCGTTATAAATGGAATTGCGACTCACTGCCCAACAATACTCTTGCCTGCAGCATATTTTCGTCTTTTGCTCTAACTTTAATTATAGCTGTTGACATTAAAATTTGTTGTTTTCTTGTTGGGTATTACTTGTTCATTTCGAATCTAATTGTAACGTAGTATTATGTTTTCTATCGCATCTTTTACAACTTGTCCATTTGCATTCATGGTTTCTATGTCCTACATGAAAACAATTTAAACATAATTTTTCTGCTCAGACTTTAGTGTTTCGATCTTCTATTGACATATTTTTAAACACATCGCATATGTATAATTTGTGCGACCCTTGACAAATCACACATGGTTTCGAATTTTGGACTGCTGCTAATGTAATTGCCTTTTTATCTACATAATTTGTTTGACGCATACGCTGCAGAATATGAAGGTTTATTAAAATTAACATTGACTGCCGTCTTGTGTAATATTTGAAAACGTTGTTCCAAAAATTCCACGAATTTTGACATTTCGGTTCACTTAACCGACTTTTCCCATTCCCTATGCGTATTCCTATCCAACTCTAACGTCATACTATAAATTAATAACGCATCCCAACTATCTCCGGGTTCTCGTAATGACTTTAATGCACGTAAATGAGTTGTTACGTTATCTATAAATTTGCGTAATTTGGGTCCAGATTCCCTATTTAAAGAAGAAAGTTCCATCAAAGCTTTTACGTGATTTTGTATAATTACCCTTTTATTATTAAACCTTTCGTTTAAGATATCCTATGCAACCAAGTAATTTTCGTCTGTCGATTCTACCGCGTTTATGACCGTAATGCATCACCTTCTAAACAAGACCTTAAGTAATGCAGTTTTTGAATGTTAAAAGCTCTAGATTTTCATTGTAATAGTTATAAAAATCTAACCACTTATTAAAATTTCCGTCAAACTTCATTAGCTCCAGTTTTGGAAATTTAATATTAAGAACTATTTGCTGATTGATTGATTTATACTTTCTGGATATGTTAGCTTACCTTTGCCTTCAATCATATCAACCGCGCGCCATATTGTTGAATACCTAATACAATTTTAAAAATTATCCAATTCATCAGTTGTTTCATTATTCCTCTATGCTTAATTGTGCTTGCTCAAACTGTTCTAAAACACTCTGAATCGCTTTTAACCTAATTTTAGTTTCGCAGAGTTTATCTTTATTTTCTTCATTATTTAAGAAATTTATAAATTTATTAAATTTTGCTTTAAGAACTGTTCTTTGTTTCTTTAATGCGGTTAACTCTTGTTCGTTTGCCATTGTTAACGAATTCTTTACACTTTAGCGTATTTTCGATTTTTACAAAAGCTTTT
Organism: Vesta saturnalis; assembly: GCA_036346205.1. Lineage (NCBI taxonomy): Eukaryota > Metazoa > Arthropoda > Insecta > Coleoptera > Lampyridae > Vesta > Vesta saturnalis. Next base: position 384,509 of record JARFJB010001262.1, read on the forward strand.
TAATTTAATGTTTCCAGTCTTGACTGAGCGCACAATAATAAAATAACGCATACTTATTGAAATTAACCCCATACATTTTAATTTAGACTCTATTTACAATACGAAGACGAACTCGTAAGTAATGCATTATATACGGGAAAAGAATACTATGTTTACTGTTTACTTATCTGTTAATTTTCTGATGCTCCTCGACTCAGTAGATGCCTTGCCTTTTGCGTGTAGATACGTGTAGATTGACTCGAAATCCATAAACTTTATAACGCGTGTTAACCATTGATTCACTATCACTTTTACGTTTTAATTAATTCTTTATCGCGGTTCGAAGGACCAATTTTTCGCATGTTGCGGATAAATCCACGTTTGGTTTTTGAATTTAATTCTTTAATTAAAAAGTCGTCCAATATGGTTACGTATTCATTGAGATAATTTCACCTGTTTAAAAGAACGTTTATTTAATTAATGTCACCATCTGTATTGTACAAAATCTGCCACAGAATTGCCACGTTTCTACCCATATTAAACATACAAATCAGGTCTGCAGCAAGCATGGTATATAATGTTCGGGCCATACACACGACCCGACAATTGGAGTTAGGCTTTTATTAGGCTTAGAAGCCTTGGATTTATATAAATTAGAATTTTTTTAGTCGAAACCTGGGGAGTATGTTTTATGCTGAGGTGTATATGCTTGCCGAATTTTACATAATTAAGGGGTCTTCTATACATCCTATGGTGTGCTGCCACCTTTGCAACTAAATTGAGCTGTTGCCAATTCTCGTGTTTGATTCTGTGTAAGGTATAAGAGTATTAGTACAGAGTTTATAAATGGGTTTAGAATTGATTCATCCAATAGAAGATAATCCTTAATGAAGCATCGTATGACTCTTTTGTTAAAGCAATTACACGATAATGCTCTATCTTCGCTTTATGAATGGTGTAAAATATCTTGACTGTATGAATAAAATAAAATTGTTATTTCACAAATATACTCATATTTGTTTTGATTAGCACAGAAATTATTATCTGTGAGCATGCACCAACTTTTATTTGGTTTTTCATAGTTAAAAACCAACATGTATTCCTTATCTCAAATATGACTTGATATCTTTATTAGTCATTTACTCATGTGTATTAGCTACTGTTAAAGCGGATCATTTTTGGTTAAACATGTCCTGCATAAATGGGCTAGATCAAAATACTATATTTGATTTAAATATCTGGTGTGAAATAATACACGACCTTCCAACCCACAAAGTGGAAATTAAAAGAAGTGAAATCATTTTTTTAGGATAATTAAGCAACCTCTATTTAATACGTTCGTTATGAAAACTGGTAACTTTGTAGAAACAAAAACAATAATCTGTATCAGATGAACATATAAAACTTCATGTAAGAGAGAGGTTAATAGATATCATCACATATGCTAACGTAAAAAAAATTCCAGTCATCCGCTTCTATAAAAACACCAAAGCCGCCCACTTCTATAAAAATATGGATAATACTATTTAATCATTTTCAATCATACTTATTTAATTTTTAGACTTATTTTGCTTTATATTTAGAAACTTTATAAAGAAAAGTTATGTAAAATTAAATTAAATTATATAATTACTCATTATTCAGGTATTTAAAAATATTTAATTAACACACAATTCTGCCTTAGGAATTTTTTGCCGCTAAATTACGCGTCGTTACAAAATATTGCTAGAACATAATTAATCTATATTGTTAAGATTTATATATTGGTATTTTTATATCTTTGAAATATGCAGTTATTTCAGAAATATTTGAGAAAAACTAAAACCAGCTCATTAATGTACTTCCAAAATCTAATCAGGTCGAGGAGAAATGAAAACAAGCTTGAATAAGACATTTGTACTTACGTTTTTTTTCGTTCTGGAGGTATCTTGGACCATCCATACATCAACACATTCAGAGATTATAGCTGACCTTGTAGAAAACTTTGTCAAACGTTGTAAATTGAGCTAATAAGTCGATTTAGCGTTAGTGAAAAAAAAAGTAAATTGCATAACCTTCTATACCTTCATATATATATATATATATATATATATATATATATATATATAAACTGGAATGTATTAGTTTATATTTAATTTATTTATTATTAAAATGAGGGGAAAGGGTTCAAGGAATTTATTTGTTTTTAATTTGAGGTAAATTTAAATGTTGTATGTAATAATGATTGAAGTAATTAATTAACTCTTAATGTTATTATTGCACCGTTCTAGCTCAGGGATCTCAATTGGGGAAAGAGTTCAGGGATTTAGTTGAAGATACAATTTTTTAAAATATAAGAAATATCCTATTAGTAATTGAATTTAACGTATAAAATTTGCTCTGAATAGAATTTGCTTTCTAACGCATGCGTTAATGAACTTAAGTGAAAAATAATTAAAGCTGTCAAAAAATGTCAAATAATTAAGAAATTTTAATGTTTGGACCAAAATGAAAATTTAGGAAAAGAAAAGGAAATAATTAGCTTCACAGGTGTTTACACAAGTAAATAATTGAAATTCTTAATTAATAACATATAACAAATATAAATTGCAGGGAAATACCAATAAACAGGGTTATAAAATTTTAAAACTCACATATACAGTCCTTCCTGTCGATAGAATGATGTCTTCAAACTTCAGCTGGAGGCAGGCAATGTTCACTCGGCTATTGTTGTTACTAATATCCAACTGCTATCTCGGTTCTCGAAGACACCAACTTCCAAGCTTCAAGATGTTTTCTTTCCAAAAACGGCAACCTCCAAACACTTATTTACTATGGTAACTTTTTATTTAAAATGGTTTTAAATCTTTATGAGTGATATCGTTTAAAATGTATTATTAAGTATCCAAGATTTTTGTTAACACACTTTTATTTTAGTTACCGAAAATAATATTTATTTAGGAGGAATTGTCCGGAGAAATAAAACAAACTTTGACCAAATAAAAATGGAATTTAATTTGGTATATAAGAATTATTTTAAATTGGAAACCACGAAAACAAATTTACACAAAATCGTGACATCAATTAATCGTACAGAATTATTTTATTTAAAACGACAGGTATCGGTGACCGAACTATTTAATTTTAACCGATGATATAAAAACAAGTGCTCTCGAAATTTATTCGTAACGTAAACTTTCTCGACGATAATAAATTAGGTTATGTAAACACAAATTTAGCAACACTGTTTTAACTTTTTCACTTTTTGAACAAATTCTAGAGAGAGAGTGATTTCCTGAGCGCTTGCTTTTATAGGTTTCTGGTTGCTACAGAGATTTCAATTTTTTTACAGCCATATTGCAAAATTTACAATGGATGTGATTGGATAATCAAAATTATGAATTGTACATAAATGGAATTTTGGCCGTAACTTTCTTATACATGGTCGGAAATGAAAATTAAAACGGAAATGAACACTACGTGAAATTTTGAATACAAGGACACCTAACAAGCAATAATTCCTAACACTAATAAACGAAATAACTTAATCTAATCAAAATAAGCTTTTAACTATATACACTTACAAGCTACACTAAAATTACTTGCAAAATGGAATTCTGAGGACAATTTACATAAGAAAACATATCTTTTATGTTCGAAACATTTAATTTAATGAAAATTTTAAGCTTTTGTAAATTTGTCTAGAATTCACCTAAGATTTAGCATAATTTTGCGGATAAAAACGCTGTATCCTTATAAAACTTATTCATATTGTGAAAGAACATCTATTATTTGCTTTAAGAGCAAAAACTAAATCTAATAATGTGGAAAAAGTATAAAATTATGAAAAAAAACTAAAATTTACAACGTAACCATACTTAAATTTAAATATGAAATTAATTCATATTAAAAAATGTTTTTAACACTTAAAATGTTATGTTTAAGGTTTGTACCACTTGTCTTTATTGTTCTCACTACTTATTTGCAATGCATAATGTTATTCAGTCTTGCATTGAAAAAGTCTCATCGTCTAACACTCTTTTAGGATTTTTACACTATAAAATGTACGGCACTATAAATGTTTGTATACCATAATGTTCTAAATGTTTTTTTTCTTGTGAATCATGTATTATAATTTTTGTCACTAATTCGCTAACAAAAATGTGTGCGAAAATTGTCTATACTGTCCATATTATAACCCTTTTACTAAATTTTTGTATTTCCTGCTTTTAAAAACTAAACATACACTATCCCTAACCTAATCCTAACTACATAGTCCATGTTTAAACACCTGTGAAATGTCTACTTGCCAAATTACCTTTGAAAAATTGAATTTTATTGTAAAATTGCACTACTAAAATGACTCTACGAAAATGGTTATATTTAACATCCTTGACAATTTTGTAGCAGCAAATTGCTTTTATGATGAAACCAAACTTAGCAAATGATATTCAGATCAATTTATACCAAATAAATTTATTTTAAACACATCGTGAACCAGATTTGTGTAAAATTGTGTCTCGCACTTGTATCGAGCTAGAAATTACCCCTTTTTATGACCCAAATGTCATGTAAGCTGTCCGATACTTCTATTACCTCTTTCTAAACATCTCAAATTCCCCAATTTAAGAATGAAGATATTTTGTACAAGAAAATATTAAGTTCTTTAATTGACCTACCTATTAAAATTAAATTTTGAAATATGGATAAATCATGGAGATATGAAATTTACCTCTACTACTACCATCCTCTATATTGACTAATTCATATGTAGTACCCCAAAACATTTTTTACCCTATACGGACCTTCATATGGTAGTAAGAGTTTTGCACACATTTTTCGTGCTCTGTCTGCAACTGTTAAACGGCGTATGATTACTAAATCTCCTTCCTTAAATGTAACCTTCTTTTTAATTTTGGCAGAATGTTTCTTTTCATAATTATCTAAAATCTTCCACAATCTTTCTTTGACTTCTTGGAGCAAATTTTCAACTTCAATTTCTTCTTCTTGTTGTCTCCAGGGTCTTTCTGGTATAATCTTTTTTATTAATGTTATCGGAGCTACCTGTGTTCTAACATTAGGTACTTCATTGATGCACTTCTCTATGACCTTTAGATACTTCACCCAAGCATTATGTTTCTCATACGTGAATATTCTTAAAAATTTAATCACCTCTTTGATATATCTTTCGGCTGGGTTGCCTTGAGGATGTCTGATCGAACAGAAATATATCTTTATTCCCATCTCTTCGAACTTCTTTACAAATTTAGCAGTTCTGAAATAAGTGGCATTGTCGGCTAAAATAGCTTTTGGCTTTCCTGTTTCTTTCATGAATTTCTCGATAGAAATCGTAGCTTGTCTTGCTGTGCATTCCCTGCTAGGGTATAATTTTATAAATTTTGAGAAAATATCGACGATTACTAATATATTTTTATATCCGTTCTGACCAGGTACTAAATTTCCAATATAGTCAATTGCTATTATTTCTAACGGTTTACTCACTTTTATACTTTTGACAAGGTTGAAATTAGTGTGGTTCTTCTCTTTAGCTAATATGCAAAGCTCACATTTATTTATAATATTCTTGACATATGTTAAATCCTTCTTTGCATAGAAATTTTCTCTAAAAATTAACCAAGTTTTTCTAATTCCTAGATGTCCATATGTTTTGTGTAAATCCGTTATGATAAATTTTGCTATATCTTCATTTACTACAACTAACTTTCTTGCATTAAAAACTTTAATAATTCTATCATTCAAAATACAGTAATCCTTATATATTTTTCTTTAGATTCCAAAATCTTCTTTTAAGTTCTAAAATTGCGTTGAATTTTGTAAATTTCTTAATTCTTGTGCCAAAAATGTAGGTTTAATTTGTTCAAATGCACATAAAACTCTATTTTCCTTAATGTCTATATTATCCTTCCTACTTAACGCATCTGCTACCACATTATCCTTGCCTGGTCTATGAGATATGTCGAAATCATACTCCTGCAGAAGTAATGACCAATGGTACATCCTATGATTCTTAAAATTAGTTGTTTTCATAAATGTTATTGCAGAGTTGTCAGTTTCAATTTTGAATTTGTTGCCTAATAGATAAAATTTTAATTTGTTTACTGCGTAAACAATGGCCAGTAGTTCTTTTTCTGCTGTTGTGTATTTGATCTCGTGCACTTTTAAAATTCTCGAAAGAAAACAAATGGGTACTTCTTCGTCTCCTTGTTTTTGACATAATTCTGCTGCGATTGCATAGAAAGATGCATCTGTCCTGAGTATAAATGGTAACTTAAAATTAGGGTGTCTTAAAATCATATTTGTAAATAAACTTTCCTTAATACTAATAAATGCTTCTTCTTTTCTTCTATCCCAACTCCAACGTACGTTTTTTCTTAACAAGTCTACCAGAGGAATAGATAATTCAGCATATCCTGAAATGAACTTGCGATAGTAATTAACTACCCCTAAAAGCCTCTCAACGTTCTTAAATTTTTAGGACGAGGATATTCTTTTATTTCGGCCAATCTACTATCATTTAATTTTACTCCCGTCTGCCCTATTTCATAACCCAAATACATGACTTCTCTCATAAAAAAGTAACATTTTTCTAAATTTAATTTTAAACCATTTGTGGCTAAAGCTTCCATGATTGTTTTGATGTGTAGACAGTGTTCTTCTTCGTTCTTACTAAATATTAGAATATCGTCAATGTAGTGCATACAGAAATGTTCGAATCTATTTAAAATTTCTTGCATAGCTCTTACTAATGCAGCAGACGAAGAACTAAGTCCGAAAGGTACCACTTTAAATTGGTATATTTCTCCTTCGATACTAAACCCTGTGTACTTCCTACACGACTTTTCCAATGGTATTAGCCAAAATGAATTCTTAAGGTCTAATTTAGTAAAGATTTTTCTCTCCCAAATTTTACTAAGGAGCACGTCCATATTTTGTGGCGTTTCATATTGAGGTTTAGATCTGGAATTGAGCTTCCTTGCATCAAGGCACAGTCTAATGCTGTCATCTTTTTTTTTAACAACAACCAACGGATTTAAATAACTGGTCTTTGATCTTTCTATGATACCATTTTCTAGCATTTCATTAATTTCTCTTTTAACCTGCTCTCTTCTGGCGTAGGAAATAGGATATATTTTGTTATGGAACGGAGAATCGTCTGTCACTTCAATTTTATGTACATATTTACTTGCTACGCTAGGTTCTTCATTTATCAACACCAAATTTTCTTGTATAATGTTTATAACTTCTTGCTTGTAACCAATGTGATTGATATCGAATTGCTCATCCTTTATAATTCTTTCCACCTTCAAATACTGGATATGCGGTTTATATAAATTTAATCTTTTATTGTAGGGCTGTACCCAGTTTAATTCATCTTTACCAATTCTTATCTTCATATATTGTGCATCGATAATCAATCTTAATTGCTTAATCAAATCCATTCCGATTATTAACTCCATCTTTAAATTGTTAGTTATAAACCATTGTGTTTGAAAAATCTGTTCCCTACCTTAGCTTCAGTATGTAGCATCCTATTTATAGTGCTAAGCTTCTTATCCGTAGCTGCCATAACTTCTATTTTGTTTATTCTGATGATCTCATCTTTAAATAAATCGTTATTCTCTACGATGATTTTTTCCTGTATTAATGAAATTTCTGATCCGGTATCAACTAATCCTAATAAATTTAAATTCTTAATTCTAATGTTAACGAAAGGTAATAAAATGTTTGCAGTTTCTGGTTCTAAATTTTGTTCAATTTCTAAAAATTCCGTAGGATGTTGGTAGTTTGTCTTTACATTGTAGACAAGGAAGCTCGTATTTAAAAATTTTGAACTGTGATCTTGTCAAAGTCCTTTTGTGTGTTCTTTTCTTCGTCTTGGGATGCATGTACGATAGCATTGACCCAACTAATCCTTCCACAACTCGGTTCCTCCTTCTCTTCTCTTACCTGGATGTTATTCACTCTCCTATTCTGATCATCCACGATCTCTTGGTATGGCCTTCTATTTTCTTTTGGCATATCATTTCTACGATGATCCTTTCCTTCATTCTCTCTATTATTCTGATGCTCCCGTTCATTATCCTTGGCTTGATTGTTGTAATTAAATTTGTTCCTATCGTAGCCATTATTATATCCCCCTCTTCTTTGTTGGAAGTTGTTCCTCTCTCTTCCCGATCTATAATTACTTTCCCTATTGTTGCCATTTTGGAAATATTCTCTACGATTATCAGCACGATGATATTGATTTTGATAATCTCTCCTGTCGTTTCCATAATTCCTATTATAATTGTCTCTCCTATTTTCCTCTCTTTCGTGCCTGTAATTATATTCCCTTCTGTCATTTCCATAATTCCTAGGGTTAAATTCTCTCTTTTCGTAACTGTTCTGATGCTGTTCATACGCATCGTATCTTCTTAAAAATTGCAGTAATGATGTTATATTATCTATATTTTGCAGAATAATGTTTTCTGCCACATTATTCTCCAGTTGCCTTGCTAAATATTGTACTATTTCTTGTTCATTCATCGGTGGTGTGAAGTATCTTGCTATTTGGTATTTCTTCATCACATAAATCTCCCTCGAAGTGCCATAGTTTTTGTCATACTTCGCCCTTGAAAATTCTTCCCTTATTACATTTTGTTGGACGTCACTCCAATATTGTTTGGTAAATAATTCCTTGAAGTGCTTATAATCTTGCTCTTGTACTAAATTGTACCATAGTTCGGCATTCCCTTTAAGCATCTTTCTTACCAAACGCATTCTTTGTTTATTGTCCTTAATGTCATTAAAATAATCCTCGATATTTTTCAAAAATAGCATTGGCGATTCTTGCTTCTTGCCTTCAAATTTATATGGCATCTCTTGATTCCACATGCAATTTTCCCAGCCTATTTGAAAATTTCGAGGTGTTTCTCGTTCTTTCAACTCTTCTAGGTCATGATCGTGCATTCTTAATTTATTGCAAATTTCCCCCATCTGTTTCTTGTTCTCATCCTTATTCTTATCCACCTGGAAACATATTTGTTCGTGGATGTCTTGTATCCTTCCTACTTTATCATTTATTTCGTGAGAAGCCTCTTCTCTTAGGCGGGTTTCAGTTCTAATATTCTTGTCCAACTTTCCGATCTTGTCATCTACCTCTTCCTTATTGTCGATAATCGTTCCCCATAACTTATCATTTTCTCGGTGCATATTATTGCTTAATTCTTCCTTCGTTTTCTCCATTTTATGCACTAACTTCTCCTTATCGTCCTCCCACTTATTCAGTTGTCTATCGATACTTTCTTGTAGCCGTCTCATATCCTCCTTCCTTTCTTCCTCTGCTTCTTTCCTATTTTCTTCAAGCTTGTTAAATTTACTCTCAATATTTTCCTCGGCTTTTTTTCTGTTTTCTTCCGCTTCTTTCCTATTTTCTTCTGCTTCTTTCTTATCTTGCTTTCTATTTTCTTCCGCTTTCATCATGTCTTCCTTTCTACTTTCTTCAGCTTTCATCAGCATGGCGATTATCATGTCCACGTCTAAGCTTTTGCTTTCTCTAACTGGACTTCCCCCTTCTTGTTGTGCTTCAACATCCTTTTCAATATGTTCCATTTTTGTAACTAGATCCTGTTTTCGCTCTTTTACCTCAATATCTTTAGGTCCGTAAACTTTACCTGATCTAGTTACTCTACGATCTTGCATTCACTAGTTGTACTAACTAAATTTGCCCCTTTTTTGTAAAAATCCTAACACTAATAAACACAATAAACAATAACTAATAACAAATAACAAATAACAATGAACAAAAAATGAAAAACTAAATACCTATAAAATTTTTTTGTGCTTTTTATATCAAAATCTTCAAACTAAATCTTGCCCACACGTTGCGGCGCCAATAAATTGGAATGTATTAGTTTATATTTAATTTATTTATTATTAAAATGAGGGGAAAGGGTTCAAGGAATTTATTTGTTTTTAATTTGAGGTAAATTTAAATGTTGTATGTAATAATGATTGAAGTAATTAATTAACTCTTAATGTTATTATTGCACCGTTCTAGCTCAGGGATCTCAATTGGGGAAAGAGTTCAGGGATTTAGTTGAAGATCAAATTTTTTAAAATATAAGAAATATCCTATTAGTAATTGAATTTAACGTATAAAATTTGCTCTGAATAGAATTTGCTTTCTAACGCATGCGTTAATGAACTTAAGTGAAAAATAATTAAAGCTGTCAAAAAATGTCAAATAATTAAGAAATTTTAATGTTTGGATCAAAATGAAAATTTAGAAAAAGAAAAGGAAATAATTAGCTTCACAGGTGTTTACACAAGTAAATAATTGAAATTCTTAATTAATAACATATAACAAATATAAATTGCAGGGAATTACCAATAAACAGGGTTATAAAAATTTTAAAACTCACATATACAGTCCTTCAAACTTCAGCTGGAGGCAGGCAATGTTCACTCGGCTATTGTTGTTACTAATATCCAACTGCTATCTCGGTTCTCGAAGACACCAACTTCCAAGCTTCAAGATGTTTTCTTTCCAAAACGGCAACCTCCAAACACTTATTTACTATGGTAACTTTTATTTAAAATGGTTTTAAATCTTTATGAGTGATATCGTTTAAAATGTATTATTAAGTATCCAAGATTTTTGTTAACACACTTTTATTTTAGTTACCGAAAATAATATTTATTTAAGAGGAATTGTCCGGAGAAATAAAACAAACTTTGACCAAATAAAATGGAATTTAATTTGGTATATAAGAATTATTTTAAATTGGAAACCACGAAAACAAATTTACACAAAATCGTGACATCAATTAATCGTACAGAATTATTTTATTTAAAACGACAGGTATCGGTGACCGAACTATTTAATTTTAACCGATGATATAAAACAAGTGCTCTCGAAATTTATTCGTAACGTAAACTTTCTCGACGATAATAAATTAGGTTATGTAAACACAAATTTAGCAACACTGTTTTAACTTTTTCACTTTTTGAACAAATTCTAGAGAGAGAGTGATTTCCTGAGCGCTTGCTTTTATAGGTTTCTGGTTGCTACAGAGATTTCAATTTTTTTACAGCCATATTGCAAAATTTACAATGGATGTGATTGGATAATCAAAATTATGAATTGTACATAAATGGAATTTTGACCGTAACTTTCTTATACATGGTCGGAAATGAAAATTAAAAACGGAAATGAACACTACGTGAAATTTTGAATACAAGGACACCTAACAAGCAATAATTCCTAACACTAATAAACGAAATAACTTAATCTAATCAAAATAAGCTTTTAACTATATACACTTACAAGCTACACTAAAATTACTTGCAAAAATGGAATTCTGAGGACAATTTACATAAGAAAACATATCTTTTATGTTCGAAACATTTAATTTAATGAAAATTTTAAGCTTTTGTAAATTTGTCTAGAATTCACCTAAGATTTAGCATAATTTTGCGGATAAAAACGCTGTATCCTTATAAAAACTTATTCATATTGTGAAAGAACATCTATTATTTGCTTTAAGAGCAAAAACTAAATCTAATAATGTGGAAAAAGTATAAAATTATGAAAAAAAACTAAAATTTACAACGTAACCATACTTAAATTTAAATATGAAATTAATTCATATTAAAAAATGTTTTTAACACTTAAAATGTTATGTTTAAGGTTTGTACCACTTGTCTTTATTGTTCTCACTACTTATTTGCAATGCATAATGTTATTCAGTCTTGCATTGAAAAAGTCTCATCGTCTAACACTCTTTTAGGATTTTTACACTATAAAATGTACGGCACTATAAATGTTTGTATACCATAATGTTCTAAATGTTTTTTTTCTTGTGAATCATGTATTATAATTTTTGTCACTAATTCGCTAACAAAAATGTGTGCGAAAATTGTCTATACTGTCCATATTATAACCCTTTTACTAAATTTTTGTATTTCCTGCTTTTAAAAACTAAACATACACTATCCCTAACCTAATCCTAACTACATAGTCCATGTTTAAACACCTGTGAAATGTCTACTTGCCAAATTACCTTTGAAAAATTGAATTTTATTGTAAAAATTGCACTACTAAAATGACTCTACGAAAATGGTTATATTTAACATCCTTGACAATTTTGGTAGCAGCAAATTGCTTTTTATGATGAAACCAAACTTAGCAAATGATATTCAGATCAATTTATACCAAATAAATTTATTTTAAACACATCGTGAACCAGATTTATGTAAAATTGTGTCTCGCACTTGTATCGAGCTAGAAATTACCCCTTTTTATGACCCAAATGTCATGTAAGCTGTCCGATACTTCTATTACCTCTTTCTAAACATCTCAATATATATATATATATATATATATATATATATATATATATATATATATATGTCATATTGTTAATTCCATTCTTTCCTTTTGTATTATCGGTGTGTTCTATTTACGTAGGAAATATGTTAAAACAAAAATAATATACTTGATTAAAGCTCTCTTTCCCGCTGGGAAAATTATTACTAAAGGTTACATTTCTCAGTTAGAAAATACAGTTTGGGTTATGATAACGGTTACAAATGATAATTGGAAACGATTGTCTGTTTCTTGACTTTATTCCTATTTTGAAAATGTAAACTTTCACCATTATTACATATATTTAAATACTTATCTTTTTTGGGTTTTTTAATGGTGCATTTGTATATTAAATTTATACAATCTAAACGTTCCGATAACACTAACAGTTATCTTCGTCAGTAGTAATATTATCTATTAAAATTGTTAAGGTGTTGAAATAATTATGTGAGATTTAAAAAATTGAAAGAACGTTATTATTATTTTATTATTCCTATTGTGATTTAATCGTTTTTATTTTCTCCAAAATTTCTTGCAGATCCAGAAATTCGGTATTGCTTTTCATGTTTGTTTTGAAATGCTACTCTCTTACTTCTTCGAGCTGGTTTGCCAGTTTATGTAATTTATTGGTTTTACGAGTCTATACCACTTCACTGTCCAATTTAGACTTATTAACTGTTCGTACTTATCTGTAGTTGTTTTGTGATCAGCCATTTTTCTGCCCCGCTCATGACAATGCTCGTGCTATGCTGTTAAAAATTCTAATTTCATTTTCCTTTTCTCTCGTTTTCGCCACATGAGACAGCATCACATTGTCGTTTAATGTTTTATCTTACGCAACCTATATCTGAAGAAAGCACATAATTGGTCCCAAATACTTGATTGTCGGTGACCATTTATTGAGTTCTCCTCTTATGCTCAGGTCCATATTCTCCGTATCGCTTCGAATATATTGTTCTGTCTATGTTTATTTTACGTCATATACGTCTGTACTTTTCCTTTAATAAATATTTTCGTTTTAAGTTACTGTTTTGTAAAAAATCCTAATCCTATATATTAGAATAATCGTGTTATTTAGTACACGCAGATTGCGAGACAACCGCTTGAAGGATTTCGATGATTTTCTTTGATATCAAGGAAATTCTGCGTAGAAAGAAATAACGTAGCCAGAATGTTATTTTATGGTTTTCATTTTTTTGAAAGAGTCTAGCAGCCAACGCTAATATTGTTGTCCATTTACATATATACAGGATCTGCCAGTGAAGCGGAAAATTTTGAAGTAACCATTTTTTTCAGAAAATGTTTATTTTCAAAAGTTTTTTTTACAGATTTGAGTAGAACAAGGTATGCCAATTTATGTCTTAAAAATAATTCGGCTCAAATGGGAACCATGTCTTTTTAAACACTCTTCTAACTTAGATTGAAAATTGTTGGGTACTCGACGGAGCAGGACAGGTTGAATTCGCTCAATTTCCTGTTTGATGTTCGAGGATAATTCTAGTAAGGTTTGTGGTCCATTACTCTATATCCAGCTCTTCAGAAGTCTGGAAAAAGAAATCGCAGGCCGTAATATCAAAAGATTTTGCGGCCAAATTTTTTTTGCCAAAGGTCAATGTTTCCGTGACTTGATTATTGTTTGACAGTTACTGACACTGAAACAGAAACATGGAGAAGTGGCCAGGCGTTCATCATGCGCTTTGCTTAAAATCGTTCGGTACAACGATTGCTTCGTAATAATTTCAATGTTGCATGACATGGAAGTCATACGGTAAGAAGAAAGTTTGAAGAAACTGGCTCCACATTAAACTTGAAGCACAAAGGGGCAATACGGTTTGTAAGAACGCAGGAAAGCATTCGTAGAGTCCGAGTAGCATTAACACGTAGTCCACTGTATTCTGCAGTGGAACATGCTTCTGCACTAAACATTAGGGACACACGGTTACCACGAATTCTACATAAAGACTTATCTTTCCACCCTTACAAAATTCAAGTCGTCTAAGAGTTGAAAGATCGTGATATGCTCGCTCGCAGGATTTTAGCGAAGAAATATTGCAACGTGTACATGATGAAAACTTAATTTACCACATGTTTATGTCAGATGAAGCACATTTCCATTTGAACGGATATGCAAACAAGCAGAATAGCCGCTATTGGAATGACGAAAACCCAGGAGAGATACACCGAAAGCCATTACATCGTCTGAAACTTACAGTGTGGTGTGCAATTCCATCATCTGGTATTATTGGGCCATATTTTTCCAAGATGATAGAGGAAACACCACAACTATTACGGCAAACCGCTACACATACATGATCAGAACATTTATCCCGGAAGAGTTACCTAGGTTTCCGGACATCAATTTTCAGCAGGATGGTGCTACAAGTCATACTGCGCGCGTGCCTACGACTGCTTTAAGGGAACTTTTTCCGGGCCGATTCATTTCCAACATTGTGACATTTCGTGGCCCTCAAGAACCGTTGATTTTTCAGCATGTGATATTTTCCTTTGGGATTTCTGATTCCTTATGTTTCCCGACCGGCGACATAGGATCCTTCGGCTACTATACTTGCTAACCCGATCCAGCGAGAAACCGTCGTGTGCGTATCTGGCCCACGGACGTAGGTTGCCGTAATCTGAGAGTCAACTCCTTAGATCCCACCGAAATGGATCTCATAGCCGGGACAGTTAATGTCGGGGCGTTCGGAAACGCTCCCTACTTAAAATCTTACTACCCGAACACAACATACACACTCTCAATTACCAAAACAAAACTAACAAAAAAATGCACACTAAAGTTTAACACTTATCACATCTACCTACAGAATAACATCCGTATAACTGCCCTTATAATCAAAAATTCCTTCCCGTCCACCCCCTTTCAACTTCTTGTGCAGCTACAGCATCTCGAATGTTTTTCTGTCACGGTGCGCTTTTCTACCCCGATCGTTTTCTTCTCCTACTACAAACCTCGCGGACACAATACACTATCCGATGACCTCTTCATTTACGCCTCTAGATTTCCTAATGCGGTCATTTTAGCTGATTTCAACGCTCGTCAACCCAATCCTGTGACTTCAGAAGCAATGGCAACGATATTAGACTATCATCAGCTCTATTACAGTTGTCGCCTTTTCGAGTCGCGCTAACACGACCGTGAGTGTTTTCTAGGCACCAAGATCATCTACCACTAGTGGTCAAAACTTCCATTTTGTCAACCCCCCCCCAGTACTTCCTCAATCCACAGTAACTAATAAAGGTTTTTCCAAAAACAGACTGGAATGTATTCTTGGAACACATCTGCAAAAACCTTCCAACACCCAATGTTCTAATAACCCAAAATCTCGACAGAGCGATTAGAGACCTAACTTCCGTAATTAAGGAAGCGGTGGAAATCTCAATCTCATTGAAAAACATCGACATTTCCCGCAACCCGCTCCCACGGTACATCGTGAACTGGACCAAAGAGAAAAGACGAATTTGTCGTCAATGCCAAATACTCCTGGACCAAAGCCACTTCCCAGTTACACTACAGAAATGGAAAACTCTTCTGGCAACAGTTTGATAGACTGACCAAGGAAGGTAACCTTTAAATGCCAATTAACTTACCCACAAGGCAACCTAATCTCCTTCGACCAAGGAAAAGCCGACTTCTTCAGTCTTCACCTTCAATCCATTTCCGATCCCAAGAAGATCCTCAATTTGACACTCAGTTCAAGGATGAGTCAATAGAAAATCCATTTTATGCCCCCATCACTCCAGACCAGGTCAAAGCCTATTTTAAAAACGCATTCAGCCCCAGGCCATGACGGCCTTAATCGAAAAAGTCTCCTACACCTACCCGATCCAGCCCTCCGATTACTCTCCGACATTTATAACAAATTCCCAATCCTATCGGCGGACTGGAAATCGGTCTTCACCATCATGATACCAAAACCGCACTCCGACGTCACAACGCCCTCTTTCTACAGACCCATTTCCCTCCTAAGTTGCTAGGAAAATGCTTTGAACACATTCTATCCAGGCGACCTAGAGACCACCTTGAATTCGATTAACTACTTTCAATTCAGCTTCCTTCCCAACCTAATGTGTCACTATCCCTTGTTGAAGCTGCTTACGGAGACCATCATAGCAGTCAATCCCAATCAGTGAAACGTGGCTGTGTTTCTGGACATTAAGCAAGCATTTGACAGGGTCTGACACGGCGGTCTCCTCCACAAGATCCGCACCCTTAACACACCCATTCCCTTCCGCAAACTCCTACCCTAGTACCTGACTACTCGGTCAGTCCGAGTCAAAGTAGGCAACACCTTTTACAATCCGTTTCAACCCACAGTAGATGTACCGCAAGGTTCTGCTTTAGCACCGATCCTTCACACTATCTTCGCGTCCGACATTGCTGAAGTAACACAACCCGTAATGGTTGTTGCAAAATTTGCGGATGACACTTCCTTCTGGGCGGTGCATCGGGACAGCGGCACGGCCTCCCGTCTCATATCCAAAAGCCTCTGAACTTTTCCAACTGGGCCAACCGGTAGTCTCCGTCAATCCCACCAAACTCAAGCAATCTTTTTTCGGCATCCTAACTACCACGAAGATAAATTTCCAAATCTAACCAACAGCAATGTTTCCCTTACCTTAAACCACGAAAGACTCCCACTCCAACAAGAAGTCTCTTGCTTAGGAATCCTATTCACTAAAACCCTGCATTTGCACCCGGATATACAAAGAACACTTAACAGGATAAGAAACAGAGCAAACCTACACCTACAAAACATACATAACATACTCCCAGTTGTGGATTTCCATGCACCCATACACACAAACATAAACCCCAATCACCTCTCCTCTGTCGCCTGCTGTGAATGCCGCATACTCAGACGCATACACAGGATACCTTTCAGGTACCCTAACGACCTCACAATACAACACGCAAACATACCACCCATCACACACAGAATACAAACATTACAAAGAAACTTTGCACACAAAAGAATTTTTGGCGACAGTCCCAACCAGAGATTCTTACCACTCCCAAACTGAAATTCAAACGCCCCGATTCTACCACAACTCATTGACGACTTCCCCGAGGAGAGAAGACAAAAACCCTAGATAATACTCCATATGCCTTCCTCATCCACCCATATATTCGATGACCACCTCGCAAGATACCGACAAACGAAAATAGGTTAATCGCACACAGCACGCTAGAACCAGCTAAACAACACGCACACTTAAACCGAATAACATAAATATTCAGAAAAATTTTTCCCTCTGAAGAAATTTGGTGCATCTCTGCAAATTGCAGGTTCTAATCAATCCGAAGTGTAGCAGAGTTGAGATTTTTCTGTATAACTGCATGCAAAATAACATAAAACAACTATGTATCTTGTGATCTGTGATATGTTTGGTTTCTAGAAAAAATTAAGGTGTATCTTATTCAAATACAGCGGTCACTTGGGAACTTGGGAATACAATTTTTTAGTACCTATAACAATGTAATACATTTTTCATCTTAGTCAACAGACTTCTAGATGGTACACTACTAAAAGAAAGCGACTGATATGGAGAAGCTAAGTTCTCTAGTACTAAAGCATAGCAAGCGACTTATAAAAATTTTACCATACCTAGTTTCTAGATCTTAACAAAGGAAGTAAAAAAGTAAAGAACTTAGGTTTTCGATCGAACCCAAGTGTTAGTGATTTAATCTGACTGTGGCGGTTTAAGCAAATAATAAAGTAATTAGTGTTTAACTTACAAACAGTTATGTTATTTAGAAAAGCAATTTTAATTTAATTATCAAGACAAGGAAGAGACCTTTACCAAGCAAACCAAGACGAGGAAGGAATAAAAGAAGAGGATGTAAGACCGGCAATATTGAAAGTAAAAACAAGTAAAGCGACGGGAGAAGACGGGGATACAAGGAGAACGGTGGGTATGTAGGGGGAAAAGGTAGCAACAAGGATTATGGAAATAATTAGTAAAATATGAAGAGCGGAAGGCTTCCCAGTGAGATGGAGGGAAGGAGTAATATGCCCGGTATACAAAAAAAGGGACAGAAAAAGTGGAAAATTATAGGGCGGGACAGAAATAAACACGGCATACGAAATATATACGATAGTACTAGGAAAAAGGCTACAGGAAGGGAAAAAGAGTGATAGATAACGTATATATTTTTAAACACTTGAGAAATAAAGAATTAGATAAGAAAAACGCGAAAATGGTGGCGTTATTTGTGGACTTGAAAGTGGCGTTCGATACAGTGATCAGGGAAAAACTATGGGAATACCTGAGAAAAAAAACGAAACACTGATTGAAACGATGGAGGAGATATATGAGAAAACGAGAAGTAGGGTGAGAGTGAATGGAGAGGTGAGTGAGGAATTCGTCACAGGAATGTCCATTGAGTCTAAACCTGTGCTCGGTGTATACGGGGGATTTGGAGGAAATATTAAGAGGACAACAGACTGGTGGGGAGGGGGTAGAAAAACTGAAGGTTTGTTGGTCGCTGGCGTACGCAGATGATAGTGTTAGTGGCTCAAGAGGAAAAAAATGGAAGAGATGGTGAAGACGTTGGAAAGATACATGAGAAGAAAGGAACTGGAAGTAAACGCAAACAAAGCAAAGATGCTGGTATTTAGAAAGGGAGTGGGGAGAAGGAAAAGTGAAGAGTGGAAATGGATGGAGGAGGAAGTGCAGCAGGTGAAAAAATTCACATACCAGGTATATACGTTGAGACAGGACAATAATTATGGGGAGCATATATAGGAAATAGTGAGAAAAGGATATAATTAATACGACAAGTGTGGAGCGTGAGGTTGATTGGAATGGACTTAGGGAAAAGGAAGCTGTTATTTGATAAATTAATAAAAAGTCTGGTGCTATATGTGGCAGAAGTGTAAGGGTGGAAGGAGTAATAAGAGGTGGAAGGGCTACAAGAAAAATATTGGAAATGGGTATTGGGAATGAATAAGGAGACACCGGGATACACTATAAGAGAAAATGTGCAGGAAGAAAAAATAAGAGTAGAGGCAATAAAGTATGAGGACGAAATGGGAGAAAGAAGGGAATGTAAAATATTACAAACATGCTGGAAAGAGATAAAGGAAGAGAGAGTGAAATACGCTCAAGATAGCAGAGTAGAGAGATTAAGGGAGAGAAAGTGAAGGTAAGAGAGGACATAATAAGAAGAGACATGGATGTACAAAAGCAAGAAAGATGGAAAAAATAAAAGAAGCAAAACACAACGTAAAGTATAGAGAGATTAGAGGAGAAGGGATACCAGAGTATCTGAATAGAGAAGAGAAGAAACGAAAGAAAAGAATGATAGCGAAGTTCAGATGCGGTAATTAAAAGTTAGGAAACAAGTATTGGAGAAGAGAGGAAGAAATGAAATGCAGATTATGTGGGGACGGCATAGAGAATATGTAGCATATGATGAAAGAGTGTAGGGAGTTAAGGGAGGATAACAGGAGTGTAGAAGAAATACTAGACGAAACGGGAGCGGGTGCGGTGTGGATGGAGGAAACTTTGAAAAGGAGAAAATAGATAATGAGAGAGGGGACAGAAGTGAACAGACAGACAATGTGAGGTAAATAGTACAATTTGAAAGTGTAAAGTTAGAATACTTTGCAACATTGTAAAAAATAAGCAAATAAAGATAAACTAGTAATAGTAGTAGTAAAGAACTTAGGTATTGGAATGTTAATAAGAATCGATGTAGAATAAAATTCAATCACTGGCATACACCATGTGTAAATTATACCTAATTTAAATGCTATTCTGTTAGAAAACGTTCCTCTAATTACAGATATGTATAGTTTATGTGATATTTAAAACCGTAATTTGGCAACAAGATTGTGTACCTCCGCACAACATTGTTGAGGTAACTTGACGTTTAAATGCCAATTTCGATGTTTGGATTGGTAAACATGGAATTATATCATGACCGCCAAATGGTCCCTATTTGACACATCTTGGGGGACATTAAAAAGCAAAATATATTTTAATCAAAGCGAGAATATATTAGAAATTCAAGCCCGCGTCGTCAATGAAATAAATAATATTAATAATAAACATCCAGACAGGATATGCAAGGTGGTTGACAAATTCAAAACGGGACATCAACGATGTATAGAAGAAAACAGTGGTCATTTCGACTAGTAAATTCATTGATGGCTAGTTACTTTAGTTAATAATTAGTAATAATATTCAATAATTGTAATTATTTACAATATTAGTTTGCAATAAACCACATAAAATATACATAGTGCTCGTCTAAAGCCCCTCCCCCCCCCACCAACCTACTATGTGAACCATAAAACTGAATTAAATAGAATTTTGAGAAACCGGACTAAGGCACATACACAACGTTTTTGATGGTATTCAGTAACGCAATTATTTTGTAAAATAATTCTAATGGGATCATATGCCAAGTAATACCTCATTTGAAAGCTCGTTTTAAGTCCTTTTCAACTACATCAACAATATTAAAATATTACTACTGATTTATTAGTTTCAACCCAAAGACCTCAAAATATTAATTGGCGTTTTTGGGTTGAAACCCATTAATCAGTATTAATATTTTAATATAGTTCGGTTTCCCAAATTTTAGTAATTTCAGTTTTATGATTCCCTTAATAGATGGTGGAGGGGAGATTTAGACTGGCACTGTATATTTGTAATCAGAAGAAAATTTTCTACCAGAATAGCGTAAAATATACAAAGTGCTCCATTGGAAAAAACAAAAGTTTGATAAATATTTGTTATTTATGAGGTTCTTTTGTTTTTTCTGATATATCGACATAAAAATTCATTAAAAACTGCATCAGTTTGGTATATAAAGTTTTTCGATATCTCTTTGAATAAGCAAGATAGTGGGGGGTTTAACATATAACAGATTACCCTGTACCTATTGTCTTCCTCATCATCTTGACGTATTTGCTATATTTTGTGATTATGCTTACTTCTTAGTGTTATTTAGAAAGATGTAAACATTCCTTTCCTCCTGACATTCTGTTATTTGTTTCTTGTGTAACCTAAATTTCTTCATGGATTTATTCCTTTACATATATATGTAAAGAACTGTAATAGCTACCGCTTTTTTGATAAAATTACAATACGTCTAATACGACGAAGTTTGTCGTGTGTCGTTCAATACGTGTCATTCGTGCGTGCTTTGCTATCGATGCGTGGATTTTCGTGACGTGTCGTGTCGATTCGTGGTATGCTGCATGTGTTCGTGCTGTGCGTTAGTGTCGTATGCATGTCGTGCGTGCGTGTGTTTCTAAAACGCTTGCGTGTAACCGTGATCGCGTTGGTGACCTGTCGTGTTTAAATTGAAGTGCTAACTAAATGTTAGCCATACCCGTGCAGTAGTACGTGTACGGCATTACGTTGTAACACTCCTGCATCTGTGCAACGTGCGCAATTATACACAGATTCTGCTGCTAGCGATTGTCGGGTCTTCACGTCATAACCGTGATAAATAATGTATCGTGTGCGTTTACACAGATTCTATATGCGAAAATACGTAATTAAAGATCTTCATCAGATCGGAAATCAAGCGTAAATATCGCGGTCATTCAGAAAATATTATTAGCTGTCGGTAGATCACTGAACAGTTCAAGATAGATATCGATATTAACAAGTTGAATTTGTCAAATATGTACATTATTGTCTTGAAACCAGAGACATATTTAAAATGCTCTAAATGAACAATATTCACAGCACTTTCCATAATGCAACGTGCAAAGAACAGATTGCGTACATATTTCAATTAGAATAAAAATGCCTTATGTGCCTAACAAATCGTTATGCATACAAGATTTACAATAGAAATGACAAGCTATAAATAAAGTTCAGAACATATTAAATAAGCACATATGTCAATAAGTATAGATACAAAATGCAGAAATTTTTCTATAACTGGCTGAATTAACTTTCGTATTATCATTACACAAATAAATAATATGTAAGTCTAATGCGAAAAGTAATTTAATAGATACAGATCGGAATTAGATAATAGTATATAAAATATCATAAAATAACATTCATTTAAATTAGGAAGTATTAACAAAATTTATAATAGCCATTTATAGAAAGTTCGATTAGTTAGTATCAATTACTTTAAAAGTAATGGTAACTATGGAATACGTTTTAGTTACTCCAATTACAAAAGAATCCAAATAAATATGCAATACTGTAACAATAAGTAATTAATAATAGATTATTATACCATTTAGTAGGTACATATAGGTATAAATAAAACAACTGCAATATCTATATTATCATTATTCTTTGAGTAAGCGTTTATATAAACTAACCATTAATATAATGCCGAAAAAGTTGAGTAAAGAAATTCGCGAATTAGTTTTAAATACAGTCGATTATTTTAAAGAAGAAAAGAAAATGGTGGTCCACTATTATCTACATTTTCTGTTCAACAAAGAACAGCAAACGCGTTAAAACTTTCGGTTTCGACGGTGGGGAAAATCTGTGCTTTAAAAAAAAATGGCGGCGAGTTGGAACCTCCAGTGAAAAAACAGCGTGTCAAACTTTGCACTACAGATTTTCCAGAAAATGGAAAACAAACAATTCGTGCATTAATATACGAGATGTACGCGAAGAAGGAACACGTAACGTTAAATTCATTATTAAACTTCTTA
>JARFJB010001262.1:412500-437500 GCA_036346205.1 Vesta saturnalis
ATTAAAATTTGGTTAAATTTATACATTCTGCCCTTAAGTAACAATAAGAAACGTTATTTTCTTTTATTTCTTGCTGGATTTTTCTTATTTTACAGGATCTTTAATTCTAAGTTTTTAGTTATGAACGCTTTTACCAATTTCAAAATAAGATTTTCGCAGCTTTACATTGAAATTGTAATGTGATTGAATTTTTAATCCCTTATCGATCCGGCTATTTATTGTAACGAGAAAAACATTCAATAGTAGGCTTTCACATACATGCACCTAATTATTATAGCAGTCTTGAGTTTTACGTTTTTATATTTGGTACATTTTTTTTAACACTTTTAATTAATTTTTAATGGTGTCCCGTGTCATCCTTACTAACGACGAACGCTATAATTGTTATCGAAACGTATAGAATTTGCAAACAAATAGACGATTTTATGCACTTTTTACAAGGAGCGCTTGCTGCAATTGCTACTGAAACCTTTAAACCTTATAAAATTTACTTTCACATGCATAGATCTTACCCTGAAGACAATAATCTTTATTGTGTAACCGCAAAAATTTTCATTTCCCTATTGCTGCTCGCTATGCATGTTTCCAAAGGCATATCAGCACTCACTTGCAATATTGAACTATGCCTTTGCGCTAAACTTTTTTATCATTTAAGTGTTTAAAAGGTCTTCATAGTTTGATAAATATTTGATAAGGTGAAATTGCAGATATGCGTCATAAGGTGCGATAGAAATTTATGAGAGAGGTTAAGCAATTCATCCCTTTTCCACCATTTATTCCAAAACATGAACGATGTTGCTGCGATCCGAACTTGATTTGTGATATAATTAATGCTTAGATATGCGACGAGGCTAACAATACTATTTTTACTATTAGGTTACATTGATTGTGGTTTACAGCAAGGCGAAGTGCAAACACTTTTATTTTAAATAACGTTCCACATTTATCGTTGCACATGGTGAACGTTTATGTAAAAAGGAAATAAGGGACATGGACGCATCACCCGTATGAGAAAAGAGAGGAACTTTTAAATTAGATACAAACTTTTTATGCTCTCTAGTCTAAGTGACAAATGTAGTAGTTGTTTCGGGCAAGTATTTAGGCGTCCCATCTCATAATGCAATAGTGTGAAAGAAAAAATGGCGAGCGAGCGAAACGTTACTTATTTGTATATTTTCCAGTGAATGCACTATTCCTAAATTTTCTGGGTCATCTTGGACATACTTAAAATCTTCAAGTAAAAAGGTAGTTTTTTCACTGCTCCAAATCATTTCCGTGGCCTTGTTGGATACCGGTAAACACGTGCACATCTCAACAATTTTCTAATACGTTGTGCCTGTGGTACATTTTCACTCTTTCAATCTCTACCTATTGTTGATAAAAGAAACCGAATCTTCTTTCACTCTTTTATTTTTTGAATTGTATTTTTTTAATGCACACAACTTCATCAGAAAGTTCACAATTACCTATATGAATATCAGGGTGTTGTTTTTGAGAAACAGTTAAAGAGTTGGCAAAAAGACTTACTCTGTCCGTTCTATTAATTGTTGCTTTAAATTTGATAAAACCACGTACAGTTCTACTATAGAAGATTTTTCAGATTCCACTTGCAGCACACATGTATGAAATGTAGAAGCTTGTGAGTGAAGAAACCATAGTCAAGCTTCAAAAAAAATGTGTCTAAAACTATTAAGAAGCAGTGTGGGACATTTTTCTTAGAGAGAAATTAATTCTGTAACGATTTGAACATTTTTAATATTCTTTCTATCGAAAGTAATAACGCTAACCATCTGGCTTTACTGTACCCCAACAATTTTTGGTATTTAACATAAACAAACACAAAATTCTTTTAATTGTTCAACTCGAACTGTATAAATGTAACAATGGCTTCGGTGTCAATAGGCAAGTAGCCTGCTGGTGTTTGAATACAGTTATGGAGGATATGAGTTCATCCCAGCTAAAGGTCTTTTAATAAGTAAGTGCTGAACTTTATGAAAGACATTCTTTTAGTCATGTCTTGCCGCTTATCTAAAATTGCAATGTGTGTTTTTATTGTTAATTCGTATTTGTCAACCGTTTTAATAACATTTTAGTATATAATGTATGAAGTTACATCTGGAAGATCTGGAATTTTACGAGTATAGGACAAATTTTTAAGTTCCCGTGATCTAAACAGTCGTTATAGATTGTGACACAATTTACCGTTCCAAGATCATATTACATGGAGTTTAATTATTATTCTTGTAAAATGTTACAGACAATACTTTCAGATTTGGTTATAGCACACACAGATTTTGGAAACAACCTTTTATTAGCTTACTAGTGCAATCCATAGACTGATTGTGGATCACGTTGTGATATGACCAAGTGCATTAAATCGCAGCTAGCTTTTGTTCTTCATCCCCAAATGTGTCCTTACGAAAAAAAGGCGATATTAGGTTACTACTAGAAACAACAATATCTGCCTTTTTATGCTTAAGTGTAAGTATGTGTTGAACAATATCCACTTTTCCACCATGTGCCAATGAAAACTGTGCACAACATTTTAAGCACTTTACATCACTATCTGAGGATGTCGTTTTAATAAATGGATATTCACTATCCAAATCAGTATTAAATGTACACTTTCTTTTCCGCATTTTCTGATTTTCGGCCGTCCTAGATACACACTACACTGTATTTACTTAAAAACAGTTAGTTATTAACTCTTAGCTTTAACTAACGGAATTATTTACACTATATTTATTTACACGCACCAGTACATTTATTTTCTACACAAGACACTGTCGTAAGCAAATTCTGTTCGCTCTAGGCTTGATACCTAATACTGCTTCATAAGCGGGGTTGCGCGCTATTTAAAGTCGACAAAAGCGGTAGAAAAGTCTCGAAAATGTAGAGCTTGTGATGTCATTCTATTGGGTCTTATCTTTTTCGTACTTTTTAGACTTTGATTAATTCCTTCTAAACAATAAAACGTCAGTCACGGGACAAAAAAGGAACTTCTTTATAAATATGAAACATTTACGTAATTTATTAAAATAATTACATATACGTCATGATGTGTTTAAAAAAGTAACTGTCTGGTATATACAAAACGGGACGATATGTCGCCTTATCGTTGCATTATGAAACGAAACCGTATACTATATTGGTTACATGGTTCCACATTGACGATTGAACAATTTTCTTAGAAGGACGCTTATCGATTCACTCTTGCATGTAAGTGTAATGAATATGTAAAGCCGCCATTCTAAATGAGGGCGTGGTTTCATCTTTAACGAGAATTCAACTTCCTGCATCTGTAGAGCGAGTTATTTGTAATCTAGTAACCGAGATTCTGTAAATACTCTCCAACACGATCAGAATAATTGTTCCAATTACTAAACTAGTTACCACCGCGACAGACGCGATATTGCTAAATGAGAACGGTCAGAATTAAGTGTCTACAAGCGTTCTAAGGTCTAAAAGTGACCAAGAGTTAGGATGATTAGCTTATTGGGATCGGTACTAATTGGATACAATAGCCTAGAGCAAAATATAGCTTTAATGTCTGTGATAGCCGGGGGCAAAGGGAGGGTTATACAGCCACTTCAGGGGTCGGTTGAATTCTGTATGAACGCCGAATAATTGGTACCACAATTGTCAAAAGTTTAAAAGCAACGTCTACGACGAGCGATAAAACGCTTAAGAGCACTCATAAACACTTATTGCTTTGTGGTAAAACAAACAAACAGGTAAAGGTAATCTTTAAAACATTTAACTGTATGGATTCTAGCTGACAGTATGGGTAAGGGTTTGGCGAAGAAGAAATGAAGGCGGATTTTCTGTAGGAGGACGATGATTGGTGGGATTCGCCCGAAATGGATGATAATGTCTCTATAAATAGCGACGAATCTAACGAAGATCACATATCCAAAGGTTTTGTTGCCTCTCTTGGTAGTAATGCGTGATGTTTGAATTCAGAAAGTACGACGAGTTTTCTAAATATTCACCGACACGAATAAAGCCTACCGCCTACCATAGGAGATAATCTAGAAAATCATTTTGGTAGGGGTTAATTAGAAAACGATGTTTCGCGAAAAGATCAGAAAACACTTGTTCGTGGACTATTCAAGGGATAACACCAAAGCACTATGGGATGACTAGGGACCTACGCATTTATGATCAGGATGCTTAATGATATAACGATAGCAAAATATTTATGCCACGATAACTTTTATCCTAGGCAACCACGTAAGGTTATCCATGAAAACAACAACGAAACGTTCTTAATTTCCTACGGTGCGACTAATAGCGACATACGAAACGATAGGGCAAGAATTTAGCGATTGCTTTAACTCTAACGAACACGAACTGAAGATTGGCTTAGAAGGACATCAACTAGGCGATGAGACTATAAATGCAGATCCAGGGTCACTTCAGGGGATGGCACAAGGCTTCACTTGGTTACAAATCACGAGAAGCACAGTTGGCTGTGTTTTGCTGCGACGGTACATGACGTCAACAACTAGTAGGGATACGCTCGTGGATATAAGCGATGCAATAACTATCGAATATTTTTCGTTAGTAAGGTAACGAAGGAATTCAGGTGAATTCGATGGTAGGAGAAAATATTATCGATGTCAACGGGATTTCAAAAAGTTTCACGAACAAGTTTGACCAATTTGACCAGCAAAGAAACTGAACAGACTTCCAAACGATGGGTGACTAACTGTTTGATAGGGGCGCCCTTTTACTTGGCGATTACGAAGTGAGTAATAAACACAGGAAACGAAAAACAAAATATACTACAGCGGCGTTACCAGCTTCCGACGAGTCACCAAAACTTCAATCGGAATCATTTTACGAGATAACCAAAGCGATAAAAGTTCAGATGATTCCGTTTTGAACTGGTTCAATTACGAAGCTATTTCAATAAGTGGTTCAACATCCCAACCGAACCCTAATTGCCATGTTTGTTGAATGAAACGTTTGCGGTAAAAACTAACCGATGCGGCACCAGGTAGTTTTTAAATCCGCGCTAACTTCGACAAGAGGGAGTGCTTCGAACTCGATACAAGGATTAACAGAAAACGAAAGGTGTCAGAGATCTAATGTCAGCGGATACCAAGAATCTCAGCCATGTCGGCAGATACACTATCGAATAAAACAGTTGGAAGTAGTCAATGATGCATTTGAACTAAATATAAAATCTCCATGTCATTAGATATTCACTTACGGAACTCGACACAACCTAAAGAAAAAAAGTTGTATTAATTGCGAAACAAGCTTTTTTGCTTCCTCTGTGAATAAAAACAACAAATCAAAATATCCACATAAAGGTTAGTAGGGATGGCTTGAGCGGCCAGAAAAGCTGATGGTGGTCGAGCTCGCTAATTTCAATAGAATGCAAATAGCCAAATAACAAGAAGGTAACGATTTGCGATATGACTGAAAACTTTAAAGGTAGGCTAGGTAACCTTGAATATAGCGCTACACCAAAGCCACCAAAACGTTCCCCATGTAAAGAATCCTTGAAGGAGGATTCAGAAGGTACTTCTTTAGAAAAGAGTAAAGCTTTGGAAGGTACTTCCTTAATCTTCCAAGATTGTTCAATAGCTTGAACGGTGACAAGAGTGATATAAAGAGAGCGATTACATAACTTCTTGAGGTTTTGTTAACTTTACATAACTCACAAGAATAGCTTGCATGAGAGGAACGCTCTCTCAGCTAGAGTGAACGATAAATGGATATACGTCAGCTCCTAGCAGTATTTGAACTGGACGTGATTGACACCAAAGGTAATCTGCCACACTAATTCTACGAGGTAGGTAAATATCAGGATTTATCGTATCATTACGTAAATTACCACAAATCTTAACTAACACAAAACTCAAATTCAAAATTTGGTGTTGTTCAGTCATTAGGAAGAATCTCCGAGGTGCCGAGAGCGTACACATTGCGAAGCGGTATGCTAACCCACATATTGGGCCGGAACGAGTTTGCTTAATTATTTTAAGAGTTTTGACAGAACTAGAAATTGATTGACTTCCGGATTCAATCAATGCTCTTGCAATATGTAAACGGTAAAATTTTTCTTGAATTTTTAAAGCAATAGTATCCAAAAGTACTGGGGGTGACTAGAGCTTAATCCAACGAAGGTGGTTCAACAACTGCCGAGCAACAAAGTGTTATGCTTAGTATCACAAGTTCTACATTTCGACCTGGTGGACAATTTGCGAGGATATGATAATAAACAGTTTAAACAAATTCAAACTGGGTTTGACGCTCTTATGGTTGTTTTCCTTAAATGTTGAATGCATGCGATTGTGAGAATTTACAAGTAAGTACTAACTAATGTGGTTATTCCTACGATGTTGCTAACCCTCAGTTAACACAAATAGTTGCGATTTGACTATACCATCTGGATGTCTAACTGTAAAACAGGAAACTTCACGGTTGTATAAATAAAACACTAAAGAACCTAATAAAAGATCTTTATACGATAATAAATGATCGAGGTACTAAAGAACTCTGTAGTCTGTGTTTTGGTATAATAAAATACTTATCTTTTTTGGGATTTTTTTTTGTTTGTTTAAGACAGCGTCCTAACTATTCCCTTAGGTTGCCACAGTTAAAAGTTGTGAGGGATGATTTTTGTCAAATTCACGGAAGTGCATGGTATGGATAAGAGTAAACCATTTTGAATATCTTCGGGCTATCTCTAGTATTTGGAAAGATATGCCAACACTGTTAAAATTTTCTTAGGGTAGACTTTTGAGCAAAATGCAATGATTCATTAAATAATTCTCTGACCTTTAAAATGACTGTTAAGTGGAGGTGACGTTTGTTTATAAAAATGCATTTTTATAACACAGCTACCACAAGAGAATTTAAGTTATGCAATGACAGTGCTATTTTCAATTGCTGAGACACTTCAATTATTATTTCCAGTTACGGCCTATTTTTATTAAAAAAAATATTTTTATGGCATGTCCTAAACCTGAGATATGACTTTATCGATGATTCTTTCAATATCAACATAGGTTTGTTGCGACTATTTTTAATGCGCATATTAAGTAACTACTAACTGCCTAATTTCAAATTTTCAGTACTTACCATATGCGAAATATTAAACAAAAACGCTTTATTTGAAACATTAGAGACATCTAATTCAACATAATGGTTTTCCTCTTAATAAGTGCGCAAAATATGTATATTTTTTTAAACAAATGTGTTGATTAAAAGGTAGAAAATTTCAAATATTGGAGTCACTTTCGCAAAAAAACTGAAGTGGTAAACAAGTAATAAGTGTTTCGTAATATTTCCCTTGATCAGC
The DNA here is from genome assembly GCA_036346205.1 of Vesta saturnalis. Classification (NCBI taxonomy): domain Eukaryota; kingdom Metazoa; phylum Arthropoda; class Insecta; order Coleoptera; family Lampyridae; genus Vesta; species Vesta saturnalis. The sequence goes on from JARFJB010001262.1 coordinate 419,819, forward strand.
CAACACTAATTTTATTTTAATTAAATTATTAAGCATGTAATCATATGCTCGAAATAGAAAATATCTTCTTAATTAAACATTTACATTAGAGAAGATATGTCAAACACAGCACATTTGGGTACCAACAAGAATCGATTAATAGTGACAGAAATAATCATATAATTATTTACAAACCATTCACTTCCCCAATTCACATAATAATGCTAATGTTTAATAATTCAAATAGTACATTACTTTTGATAAGCCTTTAAATGGTTGACGTAATATTGTAGATTATATGGTGTAGTAACCACAAGTTAGCAAATAAAATAGTCTAATGTCGTTTTTTCTACAGTTTCGTAATACAGATCAAAATAACATTTTTTGTTAAAATGACAATATACATATTACTATAAGGTTTTATAATCTCCACGCATTTGTTCCATAATACATCGTAAAATAAAATGAATTCGTATTTTTAATATTGTGCAACTCAGTAAATTACGATTTAGTACAATAAAAAAAGCTCTACTTTAATATTATCATAACGTTTTGGAAATATAACATATCAAGTAAGTAATATTAAAGTATACTGTATAATTATATTGAATTTAGAGTTAAGATATATATATATATATATATATATATATATATATATATATATATATATATATATATATATATATATATACAGGGTCCGCCAATAGTGCGTGGGCGAAGCTTTATGAGTTTATACAATATCGTTTTCAAGATTATTTATTGCAGGATGGTGTGGGATCTTTCGGGTTACAATTAGAAAATATTTTCGCAAAAATTACTACTCGTATACAGGGTATTACAACACATAGTTATATTTTTTTAAATGGAACATACCGTATATTATTATAAATTTGGATTCCCTGGTTAATTTTAAGGGCACTTTATTCACTATATGAGGTATCTTAAACGCGCAATTTAAGCGCTGCATTCAATTTTTTGAAAATTTAGAGGTTGAAAAGAAAAATTGTAACAACCGTATTGAGAAATGTGTAACACTAAAATTTTAATGGTTGATTAGTCATAGACTGTGCTACATAAAATCGTAAAAATAGTAATATTATCTTTTTTAATTTTCGAGATATCGTAATGCAAAGTTCAAGATTTTCAATAATAGATAAATTGATTTTTTTAAATGGAAAGGTATACATTGTTTTACATTGTTATATAGGAAATTTAATTACATTTTTTTTGATATAACATTGTTGGTATTTGTTTTGCCGTTTTTTGATAATCCAGCTTTTTTACTGAATTTGCAAACTTTAAGAGTTTTAATCATAGATAACTTGATTTATTTAAATGGAAAGGTATACATTGTGTTACATTGATAGATAGGAAATTTAATTACAATTTTTTTGATATAACATTGTTGATATTTATTTTTTGCCGTTTTTTGATAATCCAGCTTTTTTACTGAATTTGTCGATTTTCGTAGGTTTACATATGTATGTATAATTGTTTAAATCACATCAAGCTATGAAAACAACAGAATATTAGAAACAAAATTCAGCAATAGTATATGTTTTGTCATTTCGCGTGTATGTTCAAACGTAACTGAGTTAATTACTTTATTGCAGTGTGAATGTTTGACGCTTAACTTTACGAACATCATATACGGTGAAACAGTTGTAGCCGCTTTAGATATCTCAAAGGCATTTGACCAAGTTTGGCATAAGTGTTTACTTGCCAAACTCACCTCGTTTGGGTTAAATGATACGCTCATCAACTGGGTTTCTAGTTTCCTTGATAAAAGACGAATACGTGTCGTAGTTGATGGCTTTTTTTCAAAAGAAGTTAGCATTAACGCGGGCGTACCACAGGGATCCGTTATAACGCCTACACTTTTTCTGCTGTACATAAACGACCTTATTTCTTCAACAACTAACCCCATCCATTGCTTTGCTGATGATAGCACTCTTCACTGTAGTTCATCTCAGTCTACTCATAGTGATAATCCACCTTCTATGTCAAATCAAGAAATTAAAGCTGAAATGACAAATTCAATCAACAAAGACATTCAACGTATTCTCGAATGGGGAAGGAATAATCTAGTTAAATTTAATGCTAACAAAACTCAGTGTTGCCTTATGTCCGCCAAAAAAGATCGATCATTTCCTGTTGTAAGTATGAATGGCGCAGTTCTTAAGTTTTCAGACTCTATTACTCTGTTGGGTATGACTGTATCTTCAAATCTCTCATGGGTTGATTATCTTCTGTCAGCTACCAAAACAGCTGCTCGTAAAATAGGCTTTTTGTACAGATCTAAGCAGTACTTTACCTCTCGACAACTCCTTCTGCTGTATAAGGCCCAAATTCGGCCTCATCTGGAATATAATTCTCACCTTTGGGTTAGTGCTCCCCAATACGCTCTCGATATCGTTGATCGTATTCAAAAGAGAGCGATTACGCTTATAAATGACCCGTCCTTAACTTCTCACATACAGTCCATTGAGCATAGAAGGATGGTTTCAGTTCTTTCTTTGTATTATCGTTATTACAACGGCTATTGTGCTGGTGAATTACATTCTTTGATACCATCTCTGGCTATCTTTGCGAGAAACACCCGGTTCGCTCATTCACATCATCAGTATGCAGTACAAATCTCCACTTGTCGTACCAAACGGGCGCAATCCACATTTTTCTACACGGCTTCTAAACTCTGGAATGATCTCCCTAGTTCCTGTTTTCCTCTCACTTATGATATGAGAAAATTTAAGATAGCTGTTCATAGGCATCTATTGGCAATTCATTATCCCACTATCCATCCTCCTAAGTGTTCCTGAGTGCTTTAGCAAGATAGGCCTTATTTAGCCTGTTCAGGTCCACAATCATAAAAAGTGTTGGATATCCTAAAAACGAAAGAGCTAAAGTTGTTACAAATGAAGAAAATGAATTTCGTGTATTTGTAGCTACAGTTGAAAACCCCCACGTTAGTATTCCGAAATTAAGTGACAATTTAGAAATCAGTCAAACTTCCGTGAGACGAATGTTAAAGAAAAATAAATTTCACCCCTATCATGTACAATTACATCAAGAGCTGAAAGAACAAGATTTTCAAAATCGAATTAATTTTTGCCAGTGGGTTCAACAACAGTTAAATGCGAACGAAACTTTTATATCGGGGATATTATTTACCGACGAGTGTACATTTCATCGAAATGGATTTGTGAACAAACATAATTTTCATTTTTATTCAAATGAAAATCCACACCAATTTCGGTTAGTCTCTCAAAATAAATGGCCAGTGAATGTTTGGGCAGGTATATTCGGCGGAACTATTGTTGGTCCTTTTTTTTCAATGGCGCACTCACTGGGGTAGAATATCATAATTTTCTAGAAAACGAATTATATTATTTATTGGAGAATGTACCTTTGGCTTAAAGAAGAGGTATGTATTTCCAACAAGACGGGGCACCTCCTCATCATGCCAGAATTGTAACCCAGTGGTTAAATTCGACGTTTCACGAAAATTGGATAGGAAGACAAGGACCGATACCTTGGCCAGCTAGATCTCCCGATGTAACTCCATTGGATTTTTTTCTTTGGGGCTTTGTGAAGAATAAAGTATATGAGGAAGAACCAACAACTGATTAGAATATGAAATTGCGAATTAGAAATGTTTTTGCTACAATTACTCCTAATATGTTAGATCGGGTTGAAGCTTCTTTTGTTAAAAGAATTCAGTATTGTCTAAATCAGCGTGGTCGACAATTTGAACATTTAATTTAATATTATTTTCTTCCAAAATCGATAAATTCAGTAAAAAAGCTGGATTATCAAAAAACGGCAAAAAATAAATACCAACAATGTTATATCATAAAAAAATGTAATTAAATGTCCTATCTAACAATGTAAAACAATGTATACCTTTCCATTTAAAAAAATCAAGTTATCTATGATTGAAAATCTTATACTTTGCATTACGATATCTCGAAAATTAAATAAGATAATAGTACTATTTTTACGATTTTATGTAGTACAGTCTATGACTAATCAACCATTAAAATTTTTGTGTTACACATTTCGCCATACGGTTGTTACAATTTTTCTTTTCAACCTCTAAATTTTCAAAAAATGGAATGCAGCGCCTAAATTGCGCGTTTAAGATACCTCATATAGTGAATAAAGTGCCCTTAAAATTAACCAGGGAATCCAAATTTATGATAATATACGGTATGTTCCAATTAAAAAAATATAACTGTGTGTTGTAATACCCTGTATACGAGTAGTAATTTTTGCGAAAATATTTTCTAATTGTAACCCGAAAGATCCCACACAATCCTGCAATAGATAATTTTGAAAACGATATTGTATACACTCATAAAGCTTCGTCCACGCACTATTGGCGGACCCTGTATATATATATATATATATATATATATATATATATATATATATATATATATATATATATATATATATATATATATATATATATATATATATATATATATATTAAGTTTAAGAGTAGATATTTAATTTTTCCTAAAGCCCTACATTTTCAGAAAAAATGATATAACTTGAAACATTCTGTATGTAGGTATAGAGAACCCTTATGAAAGTGCTACTTATTTTTTACGTAAAATTCGAAAATGCAATGTACGTGGTGTCATTTAAAAAACGTAACTTTGATATGCCACTTTTTTTGGAGCACTCAGTATATTCAAAAATATTTTTAAAATTTTGCTTGTTATTGACTTACATAATATCATTGTATTAGAAATTAACGATTATATGCCGCGTCGCCGTAAAATTCCATGGCACCGGTCGTGATTCACCCTATATAATATATATATATATATATATATATATATATATATATATATATATGTATATATTAATCTCCTAGTATATATAATGTAGATACTTTCTTTGAATCTAATGATTATTGTACATTAGGTGGTCATTACATTTTTAATATCATTAATTATCTTCTATAATTAATGGAGAACGGGAAAGAAACAAAATATAGAAATTATACTTTTTAAAAATTAAGTAAGCTTGTAATAAACTGAATATACTTACACAGTCATTAAACCATTCGCAACACAGAGTATAACCCAACTTGCAGCTGTGAATGCAGTAGAGGAAATGAATATAATTCAAATCTAAACAATTAATAAGGATATAGATTATAGTTTTGCGGACCGGGACTGAAAGATTGGTGAATTTTTTGTCCTGATAAGCACCTATAATTAGAGAATATTTCGTATCACGCGTTTTCTTGATTAGATGTAGCATTGTTAATAGGAATATATACAAAACCTATTAAACAGTTTCTAACGGACACAGTTTTGACCCAACATACCTTAACTGGTTTAACAGCCTAAAGTTAAGGAAAATTGCACTATTTTAAGGTTTTGCAACCAAAAATAAATATATATATTTCCAAAACCTCTACTATTTTACTTTTAGATGCTGAGATGGAAGTATTTTTGTCCATTGATTATTCACACATGTCTCTAATCAAACAATTATAAAATCAAAACTTTGAACGATTTTCAGAGCTCGGTAAGGGCTGCCGGTTACCTTTTCCATCATCCTTAATCTATTCTCATCCTTATTCTTCCTTCTCGCCCTCACTGTCTTCCTATCGGATTAAAAGTCCCAAATTAAGAAAGATGGCTATGGTTTCTAGGGTTATAAATTCTGGACGTAAAATCCTGCCCCATTCGGTGTCCGGGAGGGCAGGGCCCAAGCGACCTCGGTCATCGAAAGTATCAACTTTCTGATTCATTACTGCAACATCCGCGGTATCAGGTCTAATCTTAATGCTATTCACCAACATCTTGAACACTTACAACCTGATATTTTGTTTCTATCTGAAACAAGTCACTTCTGAAGGCTCCGAGTCACCCGACTTGCAATTTCCTCAATACCACCTTCACTCTAACTTTCGATATAAAGGAGACGTATGTGCCTACATCAAGGACAGAATTGCTTGCTAGAAAATAAAAATTTTGACGTGATTTGGTATAAACATTCTGGTCCTAATTTTGTGAAATTCTACTGTTGCATTTATAGGTCTCCTAATGACAGTAACTTTCAAGACTTCTTCGATTACCTTAGTATGAAAGTTAACTATCTCCTGTCTCAGTTTCCATCTTGCGATATCTCAATTGTAAGCGATTTCAATGTTCAGAACTCTAATTGGCTTCAGTTTTCATTTACTACAATTCCCGCTGGTCATAGTGCAGAAACATTTGCTATTTCATGTGATCTCACACAAATGGTTTCTGAACCCACAAGAATCCCTGATAACCCTAACCATACTCCACATCTTCTGGATCCCTTTCTTACGTCAAACCGTCTTGTTTATAAAACTTCCGTTCTTTCGCCTTTAGGTCTTTCCGACCATTGTCTAATAAAAATCATTTCTACTGTACCTTATTTCCACTGTTGTTCGCAAAACCGATAGAACCTTGTGGTATTTTAAGTCAGCTCGATGGAGTGATTTGCGGGATTTCTTTGCAACCTTTCCATGGCGTGAATATTGTTTTAAATCGTCCTCTTCTTCGGACATCGCTCTTTCAGTATCTGAAGTCATCCTTATGGGAATGGAGTATATTCCCAAAAAACAGTACCGTATTGGTCATTCACGTTCCCAACCCTGGCTCAATAAGGCTTGTGCTGATGCAATATCTTTAAAAAATAAATATTACATTAAATGGAAACCTAATAAATCGGTCGACAGTCATGTAGAATACGTTGGTGCTAGAAATATCTGCAAAAGTGTCATCACTAAAACTAAAAAGTTGTTCGAACAACGAAAATGCAATGAACTAGCTACATCTCCTTTAGGCAGTCGTAAATTTTGGTCTTTAGCTAAAGCCATTAGTAAAAATTTTGGAACATTTTCATTTCCCCCCCTGACGTCTATTGACGGATTGGTAGTTGCTGATTCTGTAGACAAAGCCAATGTTTTGTGGACTTGTTTGCATCAAACACGTGTCTCAATGATTCTGGAAAAGATGTGCCCCTAGTCAACTCTTCTTCATACGCTATGAAACCAATTCATTTTCGGTACAAGCTCTTGGAATCGATCATCAGTAGTAGGCTTGATCTCAATAAGGCTACTGGCCCAGACGGTATCCCAGCTATTGCCTTAAAGAAATGTTCCCCGAACTAGTACCAGTCCTATCTAAGCTCTATACGATCTCTATGTCTTCTGGGGAATTCCCTTCATCATGGAAGTTAGCAAATGTTCAACCTATTCCCAAAAAAGGCGATAAGACCGATCCCTCAAACTACCGACCAATTTCCATCACTTCCATGTTGTCTAAAGTCATGGAAAAAGCCATCAATCAGCAACTGCTCGCGTTCCTTGAAACTAACAAACCCCTTAGTGACCACCAATATGGGTTTAGGCAAAGTCGTTCAACAGGCGATCTTCTTTCATATGTGACCCAAGTTTGGCACAATACAGTAGAGCAGTCCGGTGAAACAGTTGTAGTCGCTTTAGATATCTCAAAGGCATTTGACCAAGTTTGGCATAAGTGTTTACTTGCCAAACTCACCTTATTTGGGTTAAATGATACGCTCATCAACTGGGTTTCTAGTTTCCATGATAAAAGACGAATACGTGTCGTGGTTGATGGCTTTTTTTAAAAGAAGTTAGCATTAACGCGGGCGTGCCACAAGGATCCGTTATAGCGCCTACACTTTTTCTGCTGTACATAAATGACTTTATTTCTTCAACAACTAACCCCATCCATTGCTTTGCTGACTGTAGCACTCTTCACTGTAGTTCATCTCAGTCTACTCATGGTGATAATCCACCTTCTATGTCAAATCATGAAATTAAAGCTGAAATGGCAAATTCAATAAACAAAGACATTCAACGTATTCTCGAATGGGGAAGCAATAATCTAGTTAAATTTAATGCTAACAAAACTCAGTATTGCCTTATGTCCGCCAAAAAAGATCGCTGTAAGTATGAATGGCTCATTTCTTAAGTTTTCAGACTCTATTACTCTATTGGGTATGACTGTATCTTCAAATCTCTCATGGGTTGACCATCTTCTGTCAGCTAAAGCAGTACTTTACCTCTCGACAACTCCTTCTGCTGTATAAGGCCCAAATTCGGCCTCATCTGGAATATAATTCTCACCTTTGCGTTAGTGCTCCCCAATACGCTCTCGATATCGCTGATCGTATTCAAAACAGAGCGATTAGGCTTATAAATGACCCGTCCTTAACTTCTCACATACAGTCCCATGATCATAAAGGGATAGTTTCAGTTCTTTCTTTGTATTATCGTTATTACAACGGCTATTGTGCTGCTGAATTATATTCTTTGATACCATCTCGGGCTATCTTTTCGAGAAATACTCGGTTCGCTCATTCACATCATCAGTATGCAGTACAAATCTCCACTTACGTACCAATCGGGCCTTCTAAAGTCTGGAATGACCTCCCTAGATCCTGTTTTCCTCTCACTTATGATGTGAGAAAATTTAAGGTAGCTGTTCATAGGCATATATTGGCAATTCATTATCCCTCTGTCCATCCTTCTAAGTGTTCTTGAGTGCTTTAGCACGATAGGCCTAATTTAGCCTGTTCAGGTCCACAATCATAAAAAAAATCTGGGTCATGTTGCGTTAAATATTACACACATAAGGCTAAATAAAGAACTTATTACGAGTACTATAATTTACTAGGCCTTATATTAAATTTGTAAAGTATAATCTACAACCAAGTGCTAACTGCACTAAATAAGTTACTTAAACTAATATTCACGGCTTATTACGAGAACCAATAGTTTTAATACTTAATTGATTGATTAAAGCTAGTCTTTAAGACTTATTTGTGTGTGTGTGTGTGTGTGTGTGTGTGTATGTGCGTGTGCGTGTGCGTGTGTGTGTGTGTATGGGTGTGTGCGTATGTGCGTATATATTTGTGAGAGTGAATGGGTGCGTGCGTACATGTTGCGAGTGTGCGTGTGCGCGTGTGACAGTGTGTGAGTGGGTGCGTGTGTGCGGGTGTAAATGTGAGTGTGTACGTATTTGAAGGTGGCGTTTGTGCGTGTGCGCATGTGCGCATGTGTGGTTGTGTGGATACGCGTGCACGTGTGTACCTGTGTACTAGTGAGTGCGCGTCTGGGCTTGTGAGGGTGTGTGTGTGTGCGTATGTGCGGGTGCTCATGTGTTTGTGAATTTGCGTGCGTGCGTGTGTACGTATTGCACGTGCGGGTGTTTGTGTATGTGAGTGTGCGTGCGTTTGTGCGCGGACATGTGTAGAAACGTTTGAGTTCCTGTAAGCAGGACAACTTGTAAAATACGAACCGAATCTTAATAAACCCATATTTAGTGTTATCCTTGGAATATCCTAGTTCTACGATATTTGTGAGTGTGAAGTATATAGAAACATCCCATAATTTTTTTAATTTTTGCATATATATATATATATATATATATATATATATATATATATATATATATATATATATATATATATATATATATATATATATATATATAGTTTATGTGCTTGTCGTATTTTAGTCTATGGTCGATGTTTAATCCTAAATACATTGCACAATTTGCCTTTTTTATTGTAGGACAATCGCATTCACTGTCTTGTAGAAAACATGAACATTTATGTGTTTTAATTCGTACTGGAATTGTTCTAGCCATGTGCGAAGTCGTAAAGGTCATTGTGACCGTTTTATTATTGTTAATAAAGATTTTTCTGCCATGGGTCCATTTGACTAATTTATTTAATTTAGCTTGTATTATATTCTCACATTTCTCTGCACCACGATGAGAGTACATTAGTACCGCATCATCGGCGTACATATATAGCTGCGCATGTTGTGCCGTTTTAAAAATATCATTAATATAAATCAAGAACAATGTTGGCCCCATGTTGCTTCCTTGAGGAGCACCATATTCGTTGTTCCTTAGTTGGCTGTATATTTTACAAACTTTAACCATAAAAGCCCTTTGATTTAGATAACTCTCAAACCATTTATTTTGCTTCCCGGTTATTCCAATTTTTTTTAAGCAGTTGAGTAGTATGTCTACGTTGACCATGTCAAAAGCCTTCATAAAATCTATAAAAATTGCTATAGTATATCTATTTCTGTCCATTTGTTTCGTTTAGGTAGTCTGTCACTTTTAGCAGTAGCTTTTCCGTGCTTTTTCCTTTTTGGAACCCGTATTGGTTTTCGTTTATTATGTTATTGTCTGTAAGATACTGCTTAAGGTGGTCGTTGACATAGGTTTCGAATATTTTGTCCAGAGTTGACAATAAACTTATAGGTCTGTAATTCCGACAGTCCATTGGATCACCTTTCTTGTATATCGGTCTCGTTATAGACAATTTTAGCTGGTCTGGGAAAATTCCTATCTTTATTGATAGATTTAGCAGTTCAGTAAGAATGCTAGTCAAAGTATCTTGGTTCCTTTTTATGTCTATTGCCCTGATATCATCTTGTCCAGGAGATGTATTGGTTTTTAAACGAATCTCAATTATTTTTTTCATTGTGCCTTCGTTACACAGTGGAATGTAAAACGAATCAGGATATAGGTATTGTAAAACTTTCTCTTCACTTGCATGGTTACATGTTGAGCATAAGATCTTAATTTCATTATAGAAAGTCTTTGCAAATTCTTCCACTATCATTTCTTCTTTTTGGACTTTTCCGATGGTATGTTTAATTTTTTCGTCTACATTTTTTGTTTTTGTTCTTGATAGTATATAGTTGATTTCCTTCCATATTTTGGTTTTATCGCAGTTTATAAATCTTTTTCTTAGCCATTCGTTCTTTACATTCCTTATTTGATTGTTCAGCTTATTTCTAAATTTTTTATATGCTTCCTTGTATTCTTCTTTGTTTACATTAGATTTCCATTTCTTAAATAATTTGTCTTCTTCCTTAATTTTATAATAAAGTCTGTCCGTAATCCACTCTTTCCTGGCAGTATTTTTTTTCGTTGTGCTTTCATTTTTTATATTTGAGTTATATCTCATTTCAAACATCCGTATTATGTTATTTGTAAAAGTATTTAGGTTTTGGTTTCTTAAAGATTTCCAATCTGTCTCATGTATGGCTTTGTTAACCGCATACTCGTTGTATTTTTTTTGTAAGGTGTTTTTTTAAGAATCTTTTGAAATTAGGTTACTCTCAATTTGCATACAAATAGCATAATGATCAGCCAATTTATGTCTTATTGTTGCCGTTTTCACGTGTTCAAATTTAGACCTTATAAAAGCATGATCTATAAAAGATTGTTTAAGTTCTCCTTCCCTAATTTCTTCACGTGTAACATCCTGAATTGTGTTTGAAAATCCTTTGCCAATCAGTAATGTTTCATATTTGTTCACATACGTATTATTTACATCTAATAAATTAATATTTGCATCTCCAATTACTATACAGTTTAACGCTTTATTATGGATTAAGATATTGTCTAATTCTTCTATAAAGTCTTTTAAACTTGTCTCTGGCGGTCTATATAAAAATAATATGTTTATATTGGTTTTGTCGGAAAAGTAAAATGAAAAATTTAAGATTTCAGAATTGATACTATTTACAATTGTTTCCCTATAATAAATATAATTTTTAGCGTACATTATTAACCCGCCACCAGTCCTTTCTGTTCTTAATTTTTGTACACTTGTATAACCTTCAATATTAAATTTACTAATTTGATCGTCCTTCATATTTACTTCGGAAAGTAAAATAATATCAAAACTTCCTACTTTAAATATAATTAAAAGTTCGTCGAAATATTTTTTAATAGAACGGATGTTAACGTGAAAAATTTTTATAATACTTTCATTCTTATTGTTTAAAGTAAACGTATTCCATTCATTAATATCAGTACATGTGCTATACGTAAATAGAAGATTATCATCTATATTTTGCATCCAGCTCATTTTGGAAAATTACTTATTCTTAAAATTGGTAATGATAAAATTACTATTTTAGATAAAGATTAAATAAAATAAATATTATTATGTTTACAAAAACTAAGATCTAATCTGGTAACACTATTTACAAATTTAAAATTTTTAAAATATTAAACAAAAATTCAATTCAATTTGTAACTCAATAATAATACGTATAATCTGTTTCAAACACACTCGAATTTTATTTAATAAAATTTTCCACATCACTTATTGAATTGATCAACACAGCTTTATCTAACTCACTTTTTTCACGAGAATGCGTCCATACGAATTTATAATTATACGCATAAGCTTTTGTCCTAGTTTCGCGAAAAAGTAGCCTACCGTTTTTTGTTAAACTATCTCTAAAAAATAATTTCCTACGTGCTTTTTTTTCAGCTTCCGTAAGGTTCTGCCACCACAGTTTTCCCAGACTTATGACACTTCTTTTATCCTCTTCTGATTGACACTTTATCAGTAAGATGTTTGACCTTTTTAAAGAGATTTCATTCGCGTATTTGATACTTAGATTAGGACATCCAATCATATCTGTTATAATTTTCGCTTTTTCCTCTGCGGTAGTTCCTTTATCACTGTCGATACCGTGTACTTCTATAAATTTTCTCCTTTGATGTTGTTCAATCCTATTTAATCTAGCTGACAGTGCCTCAATTTGCTTATCTTTAATTTCAAGTGATTTTCGCAACAGCTTATTTTCCTCTTTTAACACCTTGTTTCCTTCAATATTAATTTCCACTGTATTTTTTAACTCTTCAAATTTTTGCGACATATACTGCATACTATACATCATGTTGCCGAAGATTTCCTTTAATCCCGGATGCAATTCATGTTCAAATTCCTTAAATTTGCCTTCCATTTCCGATTCCGCTTTGCTTAATTCAATCGTAGATTTTTGTACCTTTTTAGATCTGCATGATAAGCATCTCCATGATTCTTTAGAAGCCTTAGACTTTGCCCTGTACGTGCTCTCCGAGATAGAGCAATCGTAATGATAACATTTATTGCAACCTGCACATTCGATTTCATCTTTATTCATATTTCCATTACATTGATTGCACTTCATTTTACTATTAAACTTTATTTTAACGACGAAATTTTTGGATCATTTATACCACTATTGTACTTAAATTTCAAGCGTTGAAAATATACACAGAAGTTAATAAAATTATTAACAAAATGTATAACTTTGCAATAGCGTGTTAAATCCGTCTGCACTCCACGAGCGTCAGGCGAATAATAATAATAATAATAATAATAATAATAATAATAATAATAATAATAATAATAATGTTTATTAACAGGAAAACCCCAAAAACAAAAGATACCATAATTTGAAAATGTACAAAAATAGACTTTAAGTATAATAAGGTTTCTAATAACATTTGATTAATTATTAGATATAATTGAACCATATGGGAAAAGTTACTCGCACCATAAAGTGGTCTTACGAAGTAACCAAAGGTGTGCCGGTCCAAATTTTATTCCATAAGTTTTCAGCACAGTAGCGAATTGGAATTAAATTTAAAGGCAATCAACTGGAACGTATGATACAATATCATTTTATCAAATTTAAACAAAATCAGCCAGTGCATGTCAAAGATCCGTGGATGACAGACATCATAATTTCAAAAAGCGGTTAAGAAGTATTTGATTTCAATACAAAATATAGCAACGGGGTAGTTGTAACAGCCAAATTCAAATAGGTCCTTCATTTAAGGTGTTGTGAATATTTTAAGGAAGATAATCCAATTGCGTTGTTTAATTAATCATTAAAGATAAAGTTGGTGATCGGAGTATAGGAAAAACAAACAATGCTACATTGATGCAATGAGAATCGAAGATACACATCGAGGAGAAAAGTAATGAATATGTAAATTTCTGTGGACTAGTACCTAATGCAATTAAAATTGTATATTTCAATACAATTCTGCAATATACAAACAAACCAATTTTATTTAATATCCAACACTATATTCAATTTGTGTTGAGCTGAAGAAAATGTGCAAAGTGCTTAAAACTAATCAAGTTTTTGAAATGGGTCTAGAGAGAATCGATTATAATACAACTAGTGATATTATTATTACTGATGGTATTTTGAGTAAGATTTAGGAGATTCCATGGGTCCGAAAGACGAGTGGAATCTCCAGCTTCAATTATGATATTACAAATAATACCATCGATAATTAACCACACCACGTGTTTTATTCGATGAGGCAATACAATGAATGAAGAAATAGAATAATTTCTGTCCAATTAATTATTTATATTGAGAAGCCAAAAATTATTCAGAATTTAGCGATTCTGTATTCCTATATTAGCATTACAGCTCTGTTCCCCTCTTTCAACTCGCATCAAATTAATTAATTTGGTTGCATATGTAAGTAAGGTTTAATCGATACCATTATTATGCCCAGTAATTTGTATCAGTTGTTGGTTGGGTACATTGGCATGGGTAAGATGATTGAGTGCGGTGGAACGATTACTATGGTTAGTAAATTTCTTATTTTTGATATCAAATCCAATTTTTTCTGCTGTTTCTCTAGTCCACGACTACAAGTTCCAATTGGACAATTTCTGAACCACTCTGCATAATTATTTATTTTTCAATGTGGGTTTGGTGTTAAAAAGTAGCGATCATTGGTAACATTTTTTGGGTGATTAGACATTATTTTATGGTACTACCTGACTGGACAAATCGAATTATCTTCTTTATTCGGAATTAACCACTTACTCTCGGCTTTAAGTTTGCTTCCTCCTTGGGTACTTATAGAAAAAATTGGGTTATACTCAATCCTTCCTGTGACACTTCCACTACTTGAAGCCTCAATTTTGAAAGAATCTATTTTGCTATAAGCCCCTTCATTACCCCTACATGCCAGTTCTTTTATAGCTATAATATAAAACTTTTTTAATAAACCTACAGGAGCGTTTTCGTCCCAAATTTTCTACATTTTCCTATTTTCGTCTAGAGTAAATGCTACGGCGCTCAATTTTCTTTTCTCCGGGATTTCTCCAAGTGTTATTTTGCCATCTCTGGCTTTCCTAGTTTCTTGAAATATATGTCTTCAAAAGGATTGAATTTGATTTTGAACTCTTTAAAATACTTCCTGCGAGGATTTCACTGCACTGTTCCACAGTGTCTTTACAACAGATTCTTTGTATTCAGTTCCATCTAATTTCTTCATGTTAAAAGCGTAGTCTTTTATAATACTTGCCAATTGTACTGTCTTTCATTATAAATAATCTTGCGTCACAAAATGCAGTGAACTGGCGCCATTGTGATGTTTATTAATTACAGTATTTTTTTGAATGATCTTTCTCATCATTGCATCGATTTCAGTATTTGTTGCATCTCCCGATCGACTTTAAGCCATTTTAGTTGAAAACGCCTTTTTCGCAGATGAAAACAAAATTCATTTGTCAAAAGGACAATTTAATTAAATTCGTAACAACGTAAGTAAACACGTAGGAATATTATTATCGTTGTGATAGCTACGTTAGTAACGAAAGTATGTACTTTGATTGGGTCATTTGTGTCCATGTTATACACGAATTATATTCTCGGGCATAATATAACTAGTGTTATGATTATCATCGATTATAGCCCGAATTAAAGCCGATAAAAATTGAATTCGTTCAATTTTCTACAGGTTTTAACGCATGGTATCATCGATTATTAATCATAACACATGTATCTGGTAAGAGAGTATAATGAACGTTAATAGAAAATATATTTTTTTAAGGTCTACAATTTTAAACGATTTATCACTTTAACAGTGAACTATTTTATTCATTAAAATCATGTGACAGTCAACATGCGGTAATAAAATTATCACCGATTTGATAGCCTATTCTGCGATTTTGTTTTTGTATTTTAACCAATGAAAGCAATCAACAATGCACCATGTGACATGTGAATCATATTCTCAAGGTTATGCGGTTATTGTGTTACAATAAAGTAAATTTTTCGGACACTCAATGAAAATGGACCATATTTTCTTATTCCAAATCGTAAAGAATAAGTTATTTGTTATACAAGACGATAAAATACAATTTTATCGATGAGTGAAAAATGTTAATTCATGAGCGACGAAGAAGCGAATGAATTAATTTTGTTTCTCAGAATTTGTGGTTTTGTATGCTTTTCTGAATACTGTGCAAGTAAAAATGAGTAAAAATAATTGGGAAACCGATTTCGAACAAGAAAAACTTCCCTCAGATGTGGAAAAACAGGTGATGGAGGCAGTCCCAAAAATCGAGGTTGACATACCAAAACGAATATACCTGCTTTCAAAGGTGGAAAAGTGTAAAGAATATAAATCATGTGAGTGAAAAGGTACTTCTGGCATACTTTTCGGAAAAGTCAAAGACAGTGAAGCCATCAACATTGTGGTCGTATTACTCGATGATAAAGTCTACGCTGCTAGTGAATGAAAATTGACATTTCAAAGTAAATAATATGTCAAGTGTGTGTTCTGTCAAATAATTACACATAATGTTTTCAGATACAGCAAACTGATTGCATTGCTGAAGAAGATGAATGATGGTTATAAGTCTAAAAAGGTTGAAGTTATGAGATTTTTAAAAGACGGTTCAGATAACTATCTGTTTGTGAAGGTAAAACGTTTAGAAATGGTGACTTCATAATTTGGCTTATTAATTACAGGTTGTTGTGGTACTGGGTTGGTATGGAGCGTGTCGATTGAATGAATTGTACAAGCTAGAAAGTTCTAATGTTGATTATCGAAAATCTGTCATAATCGTCTCAGTTATTGACACGAAAACTAAGCAAGATGTAAGTGTTTTGAATATTGTGAGAAAATACGTTGCTTCACGTCCTGAAAACGTGAGGCACCAAAAGATCTTCATCAACTATCGACAGAGAAAGTGTACAGTTCAACCTGCGGGAATAAATACCTTGTATAATATTCCTAATAAGGTTTCCGATTTTTTTAAATTGCCAAATTCAGAAATGTGTACTGGGCATTGTTTTCGCCGCTCTGCAGCCACAATGCTGGCAAATTCTGGTGCTGACCTGATGGCAGTAAGGCGTATAGGGGGATGGAAGTCATCTTCCGTCGCCGAAACTTATATGGAAGACTCAGTAGCGAAAAAAAATGTTGTGTCAAAGAAAATACTCTATGGAATAGAAAGTTCATGTAACTCTACGTCGTCTACACATTTTTCACATGAAACAGGTTCTGTTCCAAAATTAGACATTTCTGGAACTGTAAATTGCAATATTGAAGTTATTATTAATGCAAATAAAAATGAAAAATAAGTTGTATATTTATGTATATGAAAATTTAAAAAAATTAATATACTTTATTTTATTTTGCCACAATAATGTTCTTTATATGCCCCCAAATGCGTGCGTAATGTGGTCTTTATAGCACGGAAATGTCATTGTTGCTAAGCAGCATGATTGACAGCAAACACATGACATGATATGTCACGTAAGTTGAAAGAATTATTGAAACAACAAATTAGCCTACTGTCGACTTTATTTCACTGCAGTTGGATTTAAAAACTTGCCGAAAATACTGAATCTTTTTAAAATTTTGTTCCAGTTTGATGGTGCAAAATAACATAAAACATTGTATGTACCACGGGCATAATTGTAGATTGTGGCTCTCAGGAATATAAAAGCCCTCCGCTTCGCGTCGGGCTTTTAACATTCCATCGAGCCATAATCTTCTGATTATGCCCTTAATACATAAATATCTATTATCTATCCTTGCTGTTAAAGTT
>JARFJB010001262.1:442500-472500 GCA_036346205.1 Vesta saturnalis
CCTCACGTATTGGGTACGATTATGTAAATATGATTTAATTAAATCCGCTGTTGAACCTCGAAAACTGTATCTCTATAATTTATCAATAAGTAGATTATGTGAGACAAAGTCGAAAGCTTTACTATAATCAACAAATAAGCCAGCAGCTACTTTTTCTTATCAACAGCAGAGGAAATGTGATAAACAAAGTTACAAAGCGCCATGTTTGTACTTTTATCTTTTACAAAACCATGTTGGTTAATATTGATAATATAGTTTTTATGAATAAAATTCACGATTTGATTATTTATAGCATTTTCAAATACTTTTGGAACTGTAGGAAGTAATCTGATAGGTCTAAAGTTATTTATTTCAGTTTCTAAGCCTTTTTTGCGAACAGGGGTGATAATAGCTATTTTTAATGCCACTGAAAAACTTGTTTGTTGAAACGACATATTTATTAAATAACATAATGGAAATGCTATGAGATTTCCACATTTTTTTAAGAAAACTGTGGATATACCATCAATCCCTGTAGAATTTGTTGGTTTTAATTTATGTATTATGTCGATAACATCAAGTTCGGTAATTGATGCTAAGAAAAATTATTTTTTTGACAAAGGAATATGTTTGCTTTAGTCTGCCGATTTCTTGACAGTTGTAGGATTTTTAGCGAAAAAAAGATTGAAAGCATTTGCTGTATTTAAAAGCGAAAGTTTTTTGTTGTTGATAAGTAGGTTCCAAGTGTTTGACTGTTTTTGAGTTACCCTTTAATTTATTTATTATTTGCCATGTAGCACTGGTTTTGTTTTTTTAAAATTTTGAATATAATTGTGTAAATAATTTTGTTTGGATGTTTGTAGCTCAGTCAAATATTGTTTGTTTAGTTTCTTAACTATATTTTTATATTCCGGGAGCTTTAATGATAAACTTGTAAAAAAAATTAAATTATTTTTTATAGAACTGTATGTTCGAAGATGTGTAGCCAGTCTTCCATCTTTAACAAGTATTGAAACCTTGTAAAACTAACACTACTAAGGATCCTTTTGTAATGACGTCCATTATCTTCATGTGTATGTTTACCTTCATATATAAAATATTGGGCCATATGATCAGATACTGACAGATTTATGCATTTACTTTTGTAGTTAGACATACGATCATTTATTAAAAAATTATCAAGGCATGGACTTGAATAAGTTGTGACTTGTGGGAGAGTTTATTGTAGCACGATATCCGTAGTTTGCGATTAAATCATTAAAGCGCAATTGTTTTTCGTGTTTTTCTAAAAAATTTAAATTAAAGTCACCTCCCATTATTACTGCTTTTTTAGAACTACAGAGTAGTTCTAGTAAATAAAAATAAAT
The DNA here is from genome assembly GCA_036346205.1 of Vesta saturnalis. Taxonomy (NCBI): domain Eukaryota; kingdom Metazoa; phylum Arthropoda; class Insecta; order Coleoptera; family Lampyridae; genus Vesta; species Vesta saturnalis. The sequence goes on from JARFJB010001262.1 coordinate 443,847, forward strand.
TAAAATCGCCACTTGGCGGTCGATAAACTACAACAGAAATTGTTTTTAGACTTAAGCATTCCACAGCCGCACATTCCATATGAGTCTATTTTTCCTATTGCTACGACAAAAACTATATCCTATAGTATAATTTTCAAAACTAATTACATTCAGATTAACCTTAGAAAGCCAGTGCTCGGTAACTAAAAATTGCATTAAAATCTTCGAAAAACTCTGATTCATTTCCGTCTATTTCAGTTAGAGAATAATCAGACTTTTGAGTAAATTCAAGTTCACTGTTTTTATTTAGCGTATTACTTACGAATATTAAGTTAGAGGACTTTTTTCCAATTTTGCTGTTGTAAATACTTGATATAATTAACTGTTGGCTACAGCGTTTACCCTTTTGATTGAAATGTAAACCGTGTCGAGTGTAGTTTTCCCTATAATTTTCCCGTTCAATTATGCCAATTATTGCCAAATAGTTGCATGAAGGTTATTTATGTTTAGATACGAAACCCACCTTTGTTATTTGTCTTATAAATAATGTTGTTAAGATGAGGTTTATCGTAGCGGTAGGGAATTGTAAGTAATATTATGTTAGTGTGATATGAAATTTCTATCAATCGTTTTAATAGTTTAGTTTTCAGAGTTTGATTGTTATTTGATCCTAGATTTGAGATATCATTAGCACCTGCAACAATGATGACATAATCATTTGGTCCGTAATTCGATGTTAAACGTTCGACATTTTTAGTAACATTTTCAAAATTGCGTTCGGTTTAATTATACGCTTCAGCGTGTCATTATTTTTATTTAAAATTTTAATTTCATTATTTAATTTTTTATTTGTTATTTGAATATCATGGAGTTTTTGGGTGGTTGGTTTTAAATTTTCAGAGAGCGTATTGCATATTGAACAGTCATAGATTTCTATTTTGTCATTACCTTGATTTACTTCACATTTTCTTAAGTCCAATGTACAATGATTATATTGTTTTTTAAAACTTTATTTAAAATATTGACAAGTTCACTTTTTTTAGGCCTTTTGTTTGTAATCCACGTTTGTATAGTTCCTCCGTTAATTCTGGGATTTTTAAGTCACTGATTTTTTCGACATTTTCTTCACATTTATAACTAAAGTGAAAGTCGGATCTAGAGATATTGTAAAACACGACCGTCTTCACCAACGTTCCGAACGAATATATATATATATATATATATATATATATATATATATATATATATATATATATAAAGCAATAAAACATAAATTGTTTATGATGACAAAGATTATATTGTAACTATACAGCACACAGCAATACATAAAACCGAGCATTTTATCATCCTGGAACTTAACTTACTAAAACTCCCTAACATTTTCTGTAACATATCTCAAATCTAGGCTCAAATAACAATCAAACTCTGAAAACTATATATTGTAGGCAATCATTTTTTAATTTTGAATTTCGCGTCAATATGTTACAGAAAATGTTAGGGAGTTCTGAGTTAAGTTAAGTTCCAGGATGATAAAATGGTCGTTTTTATGTATTGCTGTGTGCTGTATAGTTACAATATAATCTTTTGTCATCATAAACAATTTATGTTTTATTGCTCGGCTTTATCTACAATCTCAGGTGTGGGGTTGACAGGGATTAAAGTTGGTGGTTATTTATGGAAGTTATTGTGAGTTGAAGACATTAAGAATTTGGAGGTTATAAACACGCCTGTTGTTTTAACTTGAATTAAACGAAAATGAACAGCGGTCATAGAAATGAAGATTTTGAACGTTTTGCGGAGAGCGTTAATGCGCAAGAAGATCTTCTTTCTGTTGCAGGTGGAAATAAAGAAGAAACTACTCAATCTAATGTTAATCAAGATTTCGGTAAAGTCATGGACACGATCACTGCGTAATGCAGCAAAACGCACAAATCATGAGTATGTTGCAACAACAAGTCGTGAATAGTTCGAGAACTATTGCACCAGAGCAATCAACACGTGATGTCAAGAATTATAATGGGATGCCTGATTCATCAAAAACAATTGGTGACTTTAGTGGTGAGCTGGGGCCTGAATCTGCAAAGGCATCGCTAACCAACCTAGAACGAACAGCACAACTTCACAGCTGGACTTCAGCCTTTACATTTCAAACCGCATGCAGTCATTTGGTGGGAGCTGCAAAGTGCTGGTTGCAAGCGAGACAAACCGAAGTAACAAGTTGGGAGCAATTTATGCCTGCACTTTTGTGTTTGCAAGAAGTAAGACGGACTTATGGAAGAAGATGCAAGAGCGAAATCAAGGAGCACGAGAATACATTAGCCTGTATTTCTATGAGAAAATAGCATTGTGCAAAGAATTAGATCTCACTTTTTTCGAAATAAAGGAGCAAGTGGCTATAAGGTTGTGGTCTAAGGATCTAAGCACTTTTATAATGTCAAGATACCACATTGATGAAGACGCCCTGTATCAAGAGATCATGCAGTATGAGCGTATTAGCACAGCAAGGAAAGAAAAAAATCTCTGAGGCAAAAGAAGAGCGTGTGAAATCATATAGTGCACCACGAACAGCTAGGGAAACTTCAAAAGAAACTATTGTGACAGGTAAACATGGAGTTAAGTGTTACAACTGCAACGACGTAGGACACATATCTACACACTGTCCAAAACCGGTAAGAGCAAAGGGATCCTGTTATACATGTGGTTCAATGGAACACCTCCAGCAGAAGTGCCCAACATTTCCAACAAGAGTTGTGGAAGGAACGCGGTCAACGTCAAGGAACGGTGAAGCTAAGGAGAGTACGACATTGGTATTACACAGCAGTCCGTTACCAACATTTACTGTTCCATTAATTTTAGAGAAGAATGATTTCAAATGTTGTGTTCAAGGAATCGTAGACTCAGGTAGTGCCATTTCACTTATTACTGTTGATTTAATTGAAAATTTACATTTTGAATCAGTAGAGATACCGTTTAATTACGTAGGTATAAATAGTTCTAAATTAGATGTCTTAGGATTGATAGATTTCAATGTTACTGTGCATGATATTAATATAGCTTTAAGATTCCACGTAGTAAAATCAGATGTAATACCGTATCAGTATCTGTTAGGAAGAAATTTTATGTGTAGTCCGAATATAGATATTTCATTTAATAGTAACAAAATTTTGGTTAATCATAAATGTTCTAAAAATACTACTGAATGTAAGAATGACATTTTGTCTATTGATGTTAACTTTACAGATGGTAACGAATTACTAAATGTAAATGAAAGGTTGAATGCATCAGACAAATTTAAGTTGCAAGAAATATTTACAAATCAATACATTAATTCAGTTAGGGGCACAGAGCCAGAAACTAAATATGAAATGAAAATTAGTTTACCTGCGGATCATAATCCATTCTTTTATCGGCCAAGACGACTTTCGTTTGCTGAGAAGATTGAGGTTAAACAAACAACAAATGATTTAATGGAAAAGGGGGTAATGAAAAAAGAGTAATTCAGCATATTGCTCTCCAATTGTTTTAGTTAAAAAGAAGGATGGTAGGACAAGAATGTGTATTGATTTTAGAGATTTAAACAAAGTGGTGGTTAAGGACAGATTTCCTCTCCCTTTAATTGATGACCACATAGATTCTTTGAAAGGTATGAAATATTACACTAAGTTAGATCTCATAGATGCATTTTATCATGTTAGTATTGAGGAGAATTCTCAAAAATACACATCCTTTATAACACCTCAAGGTCAGTTTGAATTCACAAAAATGCCATTTGGGTTTTGTAATAGTCCGTCAGTGTTTAGTAGATTTATTTATGAAATACTTAGAGAATTGATTGATAGTGGCCAAGTTTTAGTGTATATTGATGACATTTTAATTGCTACAAGAACAGTAGACGAGAACTTTGATATCCTAAAACTTGTATTTCAACTAATGGTCAAAAATTTATTATTTTTAAAATTAGAAAAGTGTAGTTTTTTACAAAACGAAATAGAGTATTTAGGCTATTTAATAAACGAAAATGGCATACGTCCAAATCCTGATAACATTAAATCCTTGAAGAACTTTCCAATTCCAAAAACTGTGAAAGAGGTTCATTCTTTTCTGGGCCTAGCTAGCTATTTTAGACGTTTTGTTGAAAGTTTTTCGGAAATAGCTAAGCCCTTATACGATTTAATAAAGAAAAATGCTATTTTTAAATTTGAAGAAACTGAATTAAGAGCATTTGAAATAATAAAAGCTAAGTTGATTGCACAGCCATTGTTGGCAATTGATTCACCTACGTTAGTAACTGAATTACACTGTGATGCCAGTTGCTTAGGTTTTGGGGCCATATTGCTTCAAAAACGATTAGATGATAGACTTCATCCAGTTGCTTTAGCAAAAGAACAACTCCATCTGAGTCCAAGTATCATAGTTATGAGCTCGAATTTCTAGCTATAATTTATGCTTTGAAGAGGTTTATGGGTTACATTAAAGCAATACCCTTTAAAATTGTTACAGATTGTAATAGTGTTAAAATGACATTAAGCAAAAAAGATATAGTTCCTAGAATTATGCGTTGGACAATATTTTTGCAAGATTTTGATTATGTTATGGAACACCGATCACATACACGTATGAGACATGTTGACGCATTAAGTAGAGTACACAACATTTTAGTTTTGGAAGGAAATACTTTTGAGCATGCTTTAGCATTAAAACAACAACTAGATCCCGAAATTTGTAAGTTAAAAGAGTCACTAGAGAAAAAGGAGCACCCTTTGTATGAGTTAAGAAATAGTTTACTGTATAGGAAAAGTCAAGAACATCTTTTGTTTTATGTACCTAAAGATATGGAGTATGCAGTCGTGCACACATATCACAATGAAATGGGCCACTTAGGCATAGACTAAACCATAAATTTAATCATTCCTACATACTGGTTTCCAAAAATGAGGGAGATTGTAAAGAAACATATCAATAATTGTTTAAAGTGCATAGAGTATAATCCAAAGTCCGGTAAAGCAGAAGGTTTTCTGCATAATATACCAAAAGGCTCTCAGCCATTTCAATGTCTTCATATCGATCATTGCGGTCCACTTGAAACTACCAAAACTGGACACAAATATATATTCGAAATAATAGATGGTTTTTTTAATTTTCCTGAAACATTAAAAATAATTAAAATGATTTTTCCTCATTTGCGCAAAAACCAACTTTTTAAAATGCAAATGAAATAAAAGTTGCTAAAAATTTTCAGAATTTTATTTTTACAATTTGACATGTCATTAGGCACTAGCAACAGAACTCCTAATCATTTTCTGTAATCGATATTGGCGCTGAAATTTAGAACATTTCAAAATTGATTGCCTACAATATATAGTTTTCAGAGTGTCATGATTTTTATTTGACCACTAGATTTGAGATGTTCATTATGCTACCTTGCAACAATGATGACATAATCATTTGGTCCGTAATTCGATTGTTAAACGCTCGACATTTTCAGTAACATATTCAATAATTGACAGTTCGGATTTATATTATACGTCATTCAGCGTGTCATTACTTACATTTATCTTAACAATTTTCAATATTCATTATTTGTTAAAATTTGCTAATATCATGGAAGTTTTTGGGTGGTTGGTTTTAAGATTTGTCAGATCAGCGTATTGCATATTGAACAGTCATAGATTTCTATTTTGTCATTACCTTGATTTACTTCGACATTTTCTTAAGTCCAACTAGTACAATGGATTACATTGGTTTTTAAAACTTTACTTACAATATTGAACAAGTTCACTTTTTTAGGCCTTTTGTTTGTAATCCACGTTTGTATAGTTCCTCCGTATATATATATATATATATATATATATATATATATATAATATATATATATATATATATATATATATATATATATACGGTATTAAACGGATATGTATAAACTACCTTACTATTACAAATACGAATATATAATTTATATATATATATATATCACATATATATATATATATATATATATATATATATATATATATATATATATATATATATATATATATATATATATATATATATATATATATATATATATAAGGTATTAAACAGGATTGCTCAGTAACTCCCTTACTATTACAAATACGAAAAAATGTCTTATATAAAAGTTGTCCCCAGTCATAAACTACATGTTTTAAAATCATTTTCAGAAATAGCAGACTTCTGGTTATACCGGAAACTCATGCCAACTTCGTTATTTTAAATAGAACAACCTATATATTATTACATTTTTGAATTCCTCGTTGAATTTAAAGGTCACTTTAATAACCATACTATGGGTCCACGTCGCATTGCTTCTAAGGTATTTGATATTTTGTAGAAAAAATGACGTTTGCAGTGCCTCCGAAAACTTTCAATATCTCGAAGACGGATACAGGCAGAGAGATGCGGCTTTCGTTTTTGACTTCCGAAAAGGGTACCGCATTATTCTCATTCATTGCCAAAAATCTTGCTTTTAGAATTCAATAATCTCTATCGCTCCGAAAATATTTTTTTTCCAAACATGGATAACTTGATTTTTTTAAATGGAACCACCCATATTTTCTTACCTCAGCGGATAGGAAATTAAATTTCCTTTCCATTGATGTTCTATTTAAAATAACGAAGTTGGCATGAGTTTCCGGTATAACCGAAGTCCGCCATTTCTAAAAATAATTTTAAAACGTGTAGTTTATGACTGTGGACAACTTTTATATAAGACATTTTTTTCGTATTTGTAATAGTAAGGGAGTTTTGGAGCAATCCCGCTTAAGTGGGCCACCCTGTATATGTATATATATATATATATATATATATATATATAGGGTATCCCGGGACTTTTTTTCTGCGGCGCTTTATGCGAGTGCTGCAGAGTTGTAAAGTTTCTTTTGCGTAATTAGTCTTTTTAGGTGTTTACAGAAACAGCACCTGATATCTGGAAACTAATGACACTTTTACTACTAATATCACGGGTGGCCAATTCATAACAGTTAATTTTTTTTCGAAAAACTCTAACATAATGGAGAATTCTAGTTGGCAGATGAATTTTTTCCCCCAATTAAGTGATATTTTGGGGGATTTAGTCACAGTTACAGTTAAATAAAAAAGAAATTAAATTTTTTAAACTTTAAGAAAAACTGTATGTCTTTTGGCGTCAAAAAATTGATCGCATTTAGGTGAAATTTTATGGATAATAAATTCTAATTATCGTAATAATAATAAATTTCAGCTTAAAATAATTAAAACTGTAGAATTCGCAGAATTTTAATATTTAATTCGGCAAAAATTAATCAAGACGTATGGTTTGTTCAAATGGCAGCAGTTATAATTTCTCCAGCTTTACAGGTGTTTAATATTGATTTAATCAGAAAATTACGTTGATATGAATTTTTCTAAGGAAGTGTACGTAGACATACATTTTGTTTATGGGTTGGCAGATGGAAATTGTCGACAAGCTGCTAGATTGTGTGCAATTAGGTAGGTAAGGCAGGCACTGTTACTGTACTGCTAAGCTTCATTATAAAAATGCTTAGCTTTTGAGTTTAAATGGTGTATTTTTTTATTTATAAATATTTTATATAAATTTAAATGTTTCGATGACAATTACAGTTATCGTGCTTAGTAAGTACGATAGTAAGTAAGTAAGTAAGAAATTACTTGAGATGTGAAATATGAAAAATATGAAAATGTATTTCTTAAAGATTTTACCACTTACTTAGGACGATAACTGTAATTGTTATCGAGACATTTAAATTTATATAAAATATAAATAAAAAATTCACCATTTAAACCTGAAAGCTAAATACTTTTATAATGTGTAATAATGGTGAAAGTTTACATTTTCATACGCTAGACTTCATATGTATTTCCCAATTTTATTTGTTTTACTCGTAGTAGATTTCATTGTGTTATGCTACTTTACACTTTTGCTTTACTAGATATCCACAACGATAGCACCCTAGTGGAAGGGTTTTCAGCGGAGTCCATCAACACCTTCTTCGAACAGGGTCGGTGTTGCCAAAACAGAGACATGATAGGACCGGAGGCGCTCCTTTAGCTTCAACCAAATTGTCACTGAATTCGGAAAAAAAATTCCTCCGTAATCTTGAATTCTCGTGGCCATGCCTGATATTAGTAGTAAAAGTCTCATTAATTTACAGCTACCACGTACCGTTTCTGTCAAAACCTAAAAAGACTGATTTCGCAAAAAAAACCTTCACCATACTGCAGCGCTCAAACGAAGCGCCGCAGAAAAAAAAATTATAAGTCAAAACATACCCAATTGTTGTCCTTTACCCCCTGTCTTCGGATGTGCATCAGTTCCCGGGACACCTTGTATATATTTATTTATTTTTGGTAGCAAAAGCTCAAAATGGGGTTATACTGCTTACCTTTGGGTTGTTAAACTAGTTAAGACGTGTTAGCTCAAAACCGGATTCGTTGGAAAATGATTGATTTGTCTTAAATGTATTCATATTACCACTGTGCTACATCTAATCAAAAAGCAAATAACCGAGTGAGTGATTTGGTACTTTCGCTAATTAACAATGTGTTTCTAAGGATAAAAAAATTAACGAATCTTTTCAGCTCCGATATTAAATCGAATCAAATCTAATCAAATTCCAAAAAACTATAATCTTTATCCTTAATTGTTTAGCTTTAATTCTCGATTGAATTGCCATGACAAAAATATTTCGTGCTAAAAATACACTCATCTGATAAATAACAAATTAATGGTACAATTATCGTAATTTCTATGGATACAGTTTAATTGCTTGTTCCTGGATTATTAGCCTAAAACGATTAATAGTTGTATGATTCATTATATAGCCTTTCGGATACTACTCGTGGTTATTATGTAAGACATTTTTGAATTTGCAACTCATGCCCATGCCTTAAATACCTCGAATGCAATTCGAAGGAGTCCAATATATTGTCATAGATTTAGATTATCTAAAAGATAGGCGTAAAGAAGCGCTAAAAAATACGACCAGGTTGAAAAAGATGCACGGTTGCCAACGAAATAAATATCAGACGAATATGTTATCTCAGCCACCTTAGAAGGAAATTGGTCAAAAGTGGCCCTTTGTAGTCTTTATCGTCAATCAGATCCCAGTTTATAACGTTTCTAGAACCTTTTCCTGTAACCGGGTTCAAAAGGAACGTGCAGCCCCTTCAGAAAAAAGGTTCAAAAACATATTTTGGTAAAATTCATACATACAAAACCATACCCTTGTAACACGATAGCATAAAAAATAAACAAGTAGTTTAATTGCATTTATGGAGTTGGAACCTTTGATTACATATACTACGTGTACGTTTCGTAGGTCTCAAGGTTCAAGCTTATTTCACGCAATTTATAATAGCTCATGAACGGGTAATAGGATACGTCGACGATGCATGCTTTTGATGCATTACGGAGCACACATATTTGAAAGTGAAAATTATTTGATAGTAATTTATTTAAAATGATGTTTCATAAACCATTGCTTGGATATGGTACGCTTTATTTGCCTAGATTATCTACATCTTTGACCTTAATAATGTTCAAGGTAATTTCTGAAAAAAGTACTTTCCCATAAATCATTGTTTAGACGTCAACGGGGATGCGTGCGTTTACTGTGTCTCGTGGTCCCACTACGAAGGAGTAATAGGTTACCACTCTGTATGTGTGCATTTAATTCAAGTTAAGGTTTCACATATTTGGCCTCGAAAATGTTTCAAGGTCATTTCTACAAAACCTTATGTCTAATGAACCATTTGCTGGATGTTAATGCATGTCTGAGAATCGCTTTTATATCCCGCATATTTGAAAAATTTTCAAGTCATTTGTTAGACGTTATATCTCACAAACCAGTACTCGGAGTTTGAGTCGAAGTGTACTTTTGATGGATCTCGAGGTCCCCCATGTTTGACCTTGAGCATATTTGACGATCATTGCTTGAATCTATTATCTCACTAAGTTGTAGTCAAATGCTTAAGTTTGGTTTGTTTCGTAATCTTGGCCTAAAGAAATTGGCAGGGTTGTTTTCATATTTGACGATCATTGCTTGAATCTATTATCTCACTAAGTGGTAGTCAAATGCTTAACTTTGGTTTTGTTTCGTGGTCTGGACCTAAAGAAATTGTCAGGGTTGTTTTCATAAACCGGTGGCGCGTATATTCGTTTCGCATGTTTCGTCTTTTAAGATTCATCGGTTTCTGCATTACAAGGACAGGGTAACCCATTTCTAGAAATTGAGTTCATTGACCTCATTTTAAAGTTATGCATTTTTGGGTAAGCTTAATGAATATTAAAGCACGTTTGTTCGAATATTTTTTACAGCATCTCTCGTTGTCTATTGTTATTTTCTACACATATTTTTTGCAACCTTAGGATCGATATTTAATAATTTCATACAAAGTAAGATTCAAGGACTAGGTGAATATTTTCCAGAACGTAGACTTGTAATAATGTGATGGAAAGATATTTTTGTCTGACGAAGCGATTATTTGTGTTAACAAGGCGGTTATTAGACCGCATTGGAGCTATACTCTCAAGATACTGAAAAATTTTGCGATTAAGAGCAAATAATAACTTTTTTGAAGGTCTCTTCACAGACCAGAAATATTTGGAGTCCAGTTCTAGCACGTAGTTTTTAATTTAATAGTTGTAATTGTGTACCGTATAATTGGGTTCGTTCGCTATTTATTACGTATTATATACAGGATCAATATGTCGGATTCTGTCAACAGAGCCTCATTTCTAGATGTTGAAGCCGTATTCAAAATGTAAGAACAGAGATTACGAGCGAGTCTTTTAAAAGTACCTTACTTTAAAACGTTGAAACAAGCTTTGAGATCCTGCCAAAGAGATGTTGACTTTGGATGCTGCGAATCAATCGACTTTAAAAACCGGGAATAAAACAAAGAATTGATTTAATTGACCTTTTATTCACAAATAAAGCCGCGAATTAATTTAATTGAGTTTTGAATACCGTGAATTGAAACGGAAATTATCATTGAAAGCAAGAAAGAGTAAAAGTGACAGAAAACGCGACGTAAACTGGTAATTAATTTAGTTAACGTTAAAACCTTCGTACCTAAAACGGGAGTTGCAGGACCTAGATACTGGACTACATATGCTGAACCAAGATTCAGTAGAAACGTTCAAAACTTTACATTCTTGGCTAAGATGTAGAATCAGATTCAAGAAAACTTTGTATTTTACTTTGCATTGTAGGAAGACCTAGATTATAATGAGTCAATGGATAAATACGACGGAAAACACAAATATAAAGAATTAATTCGTTGCAAACCAATTCGGTTTGGGTTCAGGATGTGGTACCGCTCCACTGATTCAAATGCTACGACATATTTACTGATTAGAAACATAATTTGCTCTACAAACTTTTACCGGTTATGTATCACCAATAACTTGTTTGAACACATTTGGTGCACTGGCAAGGTGAGTGAACATGCATACCGAAAGATATTTCACGTTCCTCCAAAAAGAGATTTCCAAAATAAATGTTCACTCATTGGTATAACAATATAGTTACTGTAGTGTCTACGTCTTTGGAAAAAAACATATAAAATGCACTAAAAGGTTTAAAAAAATTGTACAAGTATCCCATCCTTGGTAAGTAACGGGACAGGCAAAACCGGGTCTTTGGAAAATGGTATTTATATAACTAAAAAAACTGTTAAAAATTCATAAACAACTTGAGTTTCGTAGCTATCAGTTGCATGTTAAAATATGGCACAGAGTATATAGGAACAAAAACACCAGAATGTTGCCTATGAAGCGTATCATCAAATAGAACAAGTGATGCTATATGTAGTACCACAGATTATATTTTGATGTAAATTTCAAGCAAAAAGCGGAAACGTGTTTGTATATCTACGTTTAATCTATAGCATACCAATAAACAACAATTATATTAGCATAATATCATTTCTAGATAACAAAGGCTATAGACCATACGACAATTTGGCTAATTAAAATGCCTGAGGTTGATAAGATACAAGAGATTTCCTTTTCATTTTTTGCTTTTTATCGTTTAATAATTAAAACTTTTAATACATTTACTATAAATTTTATTCTACTTTAAATGTACAGATTTATTTTTAAAAGGAGTCCGTGCGTAAAACAAATACAATGTTAGTTACATTGACGTCATCGTACTAGAGCAACCGTTCTCGTCATCTTATGTTCATCAGAATATTGTTTACACATGCTTAGATTAAACAGGGTCTTTCATGGGAAATGCGCATACATTATAGGTAGTTAGGGGACGCCCAGGTGATTGTAAGTAAACTGTATCTAATAAGTCTGATTCTTTATGGCTAAGATACAGGATGCTCGATTCTTTGATTCTTGATAACCTACCACATTGCATCTTTTTCATATTTACTGTATATATTTTTTGGCCAACGTGAGGCCAAGTAGCTTTTAAATAAAAATTGTAATTCAAGTCCGAACTAAAAAAAAAGTAACCAACGTAATTCACTTCAAAACAACACCCTGTATACCATAATTTTGAAGGTTTTTATGTATGTATGTATACACTGTGTCCAAGATAAGAATTTTCACTATGGGGATCTCGGAAATGGTAATAGATACAACTCCGGTTAAATGGGAAAAAGTTTAGGGGACCAAGGAAAAAAAACAAAAAAATCGATGGTGCGATTTTGTTTTTGAGATATTTGAAAAAATTGAATTTTTGAAATTTCTATGTTGTGGCGTTATTATAAATGCTAGTGCAAAAATACAAACATTTCTTCATAGCCATCAACTTATTTTTTTAAATATAGTCCTGATATTTTCTTTATTAAAAATTCAGCAATGTGTCACGTTTGATGGTCTGGTCGCATTTTGATCCTTTTATGGGCCATCATCACGAAATTTTTGAATACAGATCTGCATTTTCAAGAAGTTGACGCAGTAACTTTCCCGTATGATTATTGCACACACGATAATAAAGTTTCTTAATATTAGAAGTTAATATCAACAAACAAATTGACGGTAAAAGGAAAAACTACTAATTCATTTTATTTTTAGTGTAAATTAAAGTAAGAATTACTTACTTATGTCTTATAATAGTTGTTCAAAAAATTCTCCATTATTTTCCAAATACCACCGTCTTACAGTTGAATTCAAAACATTGCGAACCATTTGAGGCGTAATACTTTCAAATACTTCGAGAACTAAGTTCCGCAATTGATTGTCATTTTAAATATTGTATCGGTAAATATAATTTTTGACATATCCCCAGAAAAAGTCAAGAGGTGTAATATAGTGGCATCGCGCTGGCCGTCTTACTGTCGAACATGTTCCAATCCATCTTGCTGGAAACCTTGCCGATAAATATTCCTGGACGGCTCAGGAATTATGTGCTGGAGCACCGTCTTGTAAAAACCAATAATCATCAATATCAGCTTGAGGTAAATCAGCTAAAGCTGCTTCTACTTCATTTCATAATCAATTTTCGTAGCGTTCAGAATTTAAAGATCCGTTATAGAAAATTGGACCTATTATTCGCCTTCCGAATATTACAGCCCACATATTAAAACCGAAACGGTGTTGGTGTCTGCGCACTTTATAAACTCTACGATTTTCTTTCGCCGAATAGTGAACACTTCTTGTGTTGAAAATTCCATTATTGGTCAAATGACTTTCTTCCGACCAAATGATTTTATATAGAACTTGCTCAGTAACCGTACATTGGCTGATATACCATTCACAGAACTCTCTCACGAATTCTAAATTTAAATGGACGTATTTTTTCTTTTTGTAAAATAAAATGAGCAGTAGAACGTGCCACTCAATTGTTTGTTGAATGTGTCGTGTAAAAATTTCTGGGTTTTCCGTACCAACTAATAAAACATGATTTGCTTTTTCTTCAATGCAAGGTTTTACGTTACTTTACAGGGTTTTTAAATGTACCATGTTCTCTTAAATTGACTGACAAGTTTCTAAATGTGGTTTTCTGAGACTGCTGACTCTCTGGATATTTGTTAAATACATGCGTTCCGCTTCCTTGATATTTCGTTGACGAAGTATGTAACACGATAGCATATCATATTTTTCTACATTTGAAAATTGCGTCATGCTTTTTTCATAACAACTACCACAAATTAACTAATTCAGAGTTAAATACTAGTACCAGCTAAAGCCGTTCGTTTTTAGAACATCACTTCGTTGTTATGATGTCGCAGATAGAACTGTAAGATTCATGAAAAACTCAGCTTGGAAAAATTATACAATTGTATTTTAGCAGTGTTTAATAATGATCATTTAAATAGGTAACTTTAATGTTAATTTTACAATAATTTAGTTTTTTATGTTAAGTTGCATAATTAACAATATTTCATTTTAGTTAATGAATAAGCTTTTTTGAAAATGCAGGTCTGTATTCAAAAATTTCGTGATGATGGTACATAAAAGGTTCAAAACGCCATCAGACTATCAAATGTGATACATTGCTGGATTTGTAATAAAAACATTTCAAAATCAGTTTTCAAAATATCAGGACCTTTATTTAACAAAAATAAGTTGATGATGGCTATATAAAAATAGGCAACGTCCGACTGAAAAATTGACTATGTCATGTTAAAGCCCGCAACAAGTTGCCATGAAGTTTTTTTTCTCGTGAAACGTTAAAAACGGCAACGTCAGAACACTCTGAATAGATATAGTTCTAACATGAAAGTTTCTGCATTTTGAAACATTTCTTAGAACTCACCAAAATACTTGTAATATTTTAACTTAACCTTCCTAAACGTTTTCTTTCCAAATCTTGCCAATTGACTTGCGATGTCACCGCCCGTTAACGCATAAAATGAGAATAGTTTGGCAATTTCTTGCATGGGAATGTACCGTCTAGTAGTTTGCCTTCCAGTTTTTACCAAAACTACCAAAATCAGTACATCTAAATCTTTGCATTCCACTGTACTATACACTATGTCTAAAATAAACAGTTTTTGTAGCCGACATAGTATAAAAGTTATTCTAATGTTTAACTCTTCGAGATTACGTGGTATACCAAAACTGTGTCCCAAATCAATAACAGGGTTTGTCATATTTGTAAACATTCGTCAAAACGGAGAGAAGAATTATTAGAATGATAATCGTAAAAAACACTAATGTTTGTACTATATCACAGTTCCTATGGACTTCCATTTTAGCAAGGTTCTCTAGACCCTGATCCAGAGATATCCCATCAAACTTTTTAACATTTTCAAAAAACGTCAATATTTGGCCCACTGATGTATCTTCTTCAAGTAAGCGAATGTGCTAGATGTACTTAATGTGCAATTGACTGATAAATACGTTGAAAACGAGGTTAGTTTGTATTAGACCATTGTATTATAATTAATTGATCTTTCCATGCCTTTATCTGTCAACATATTATGTAACAATTGTTGGCGAAGTTTGATTTGTGGTTAAAAATTTGCGTAATTGATTTATTTTTCAGTGGTAATATGTAAGGATACTAATAATTACGAAAAATTTGCCTGTGCCTGTGTGTGTACATTGGTGCGTAGAAGCGTACGTGCGTGCGTGAATGTGTTCGTCTGTTTGTACGTACTTAAAATTGCGCATTTGAGCTTGCTTTCATTTTTCCAGGAGCTGATTAGATTTTGGGAGAAATTGAGCAGCGGTGAGGGGGGTTTTTGAAAAGCAGTATCTGGTTTTTATCAAATACTTGATATTTCAAAGCAATAGAAATATCAACATATAGACCTTAAACATATCGATTAAACGTGTACAATGCATTTTTTTTGGTATGACGCGTAATTTATCGGCAAAAAATTTGTAAGGTGAAATTTGAGTGTTATTAAAGATAATTTAATTTAGCTTAATGCAAATCCATATGTCTAAAAATTAATTAAATGAAATTGAAAACGATTAAGCTATATTATCGATATATTTATAGTAGCGGGCAGCTTTGGAATGTCTGTTAACCTCTATCCGATATAGTGGAGTTGTGCTAACAGGATCTGCTTGGCTTCGTCAGGTAAAGGATTCGCTTCCCGTTACCGTCTACTCTATATGAGGTTTTTTCATGGGGTTTTCCTCATACACATATAGCGACATGGTCACGGAGTATACACACACCAGGTGCGGCTATTGATGCGAATGCAGGGGTAGTATTTTCTCCCTCAGAACCCTAACTTCGTTCCTTCCGATCCTATCCTAACCGTAACTATTACAATCCCACCATGGATACATACTTAACGTATGTATGTTGGGAATCCAAGTAAAGCTGAAGTAGACTGCCCCCCCCCCTGGGGAAGGGAATAAAACACATAGCCTTTTTCTTTTCTTAACCTCTATCTGACATGAAGGTTTAAACTTCCATCTGACAAAGAAAATTATTTGTTTGTTTTTACAATGTTTTCGTTATGAACGCACGTTACAAAGGTGGTTGCATAATTATCCTACAAAGTTATTAGCATTACTATTATTTAATTTCTTTTAATTACCACTATTTAGGTTGTAATGTCGTGTGTTCTTCCACACCACACATGTCTTTAACGTTTTATAAAATTTGTAGGGTAAAGAACATGCATTTGGTAATTCTTTTGAGACCATTGCTTTGATAATTATGGTTCGAAACAACCTCCTCCTGGAAAACTCAAATAAATACAATGCGGTCTGATTATTATTCAATTTGCTAGTTATGAATGGATTCATAATGTTAGTGTTAAAATGGTCTAAATTTCATAGTTTTTCGTGTTTCACTTTTTGCAAATTTCCTTACCCCAGAAATCTTCATAAACTGCACCGCACTTCACTGTACCCTTCCATAAACAATTTATTTTAAACCAAAATTATATTAATGTGTAAGAATTATATAACTGAATTCCACCCAAACCTATTGTGCTAAAACCAGTGTAATCAATTTTTTTTTATTTATTTATTTTTAAAACAAAATCATACTAGTGGAACTTCTAGGAGCTTTCACAGGTTATAAGTAAAAATATTTTGTACAAAAAATCTGCGGTGTTTTTCATAAGTTCGATCTAAATTTGAATTATCTTCAAAAAACGTCTTTACGCTTTGTTCTGTAAGGTGCACAGTTTTTGAGATTCACGCCAAATGTACCTTCGCGTTTTTTACAAAGTACCTTAACTGGTAAACCGATTTAAAACACAAGCTGGCAATACCGGGATATTTCAGTGTGAACACAGATATACAGTTTCTTTTACAGTTATGGTAGTAACAAACACACACACCCACCCACGCACGCACGCACGCACGCACGCACGCACGCACGCACGCACGCACGCACGCACGTACGCACTCACGCACGCACGCACGCGCGCACCCGCGCACGCGCGCACCCACGCACGCGCGCACCCACGCGCGCGCCCACGCACGCACGCGCGCACGCGCACACGCACACAGGCACACACGCACGCGCACGCGCACGCACACACACACAGCGACACACACACACGCACGCACGCACGCACGCACGCACGCACGCACGCACGCACGCACGCACGCACGCACGCACGCACGCACGCACGCACGCACGCACGCACGCACGCACGCACGCACGCACGCACGCACGCACGCACGCACCACGCACACACACACACACACACACACACACACACACACACACACACACACACACACTCACACATTGGAAATGTCTCAATTGTATGCAAATCACTGAAACCGTATCAATCTTTACACTTTATTAGTTTAACAATGTAAAGATCCAACAATCCTTACAAAAACCCGTAAGTTAATTATTTAATTATCCGCTTAAAATTATTCATGTTCATAAAATTTCATTATTTCCTATTCTTCCGTAACTTATAATATTTCTTTTCTGCCTTGGCAGATTATTAATCCATCTCGTCTGCAAAACACCACCATACCTGTACTCTAAACACTTACTCAGCCGTACACTCAGCGTAAACAAACACATCCTTTCACACAAAACCATACTCTTTCCTTTAAGTTGTCGCCTGAAAAGTACTGAGAATTCCTAAGGAATGCCCGGATGGTGTTTAGTCTAGCGTCCATCCAATTAATCAAAGGGTATATGCCCGTTTCATTAATTAATCCTATCCTACCGCCAAGTGCCTAATATATAGACAACCGAGCTGGGAAACCAGTAAAACCTGCAGACAGTTGGTCGCATAATAATCTCAAGAAAATGCGGTTTCTGTTACCGTTATCGCTGCGAGCGTAAATACATGCCGTATTCCAGTAATTAATATACGAAACACCCTGCGTTCCGTACCCGGAATACCTAATAAAGTATTGCAACCCGTTTCTTGAAAGAATAAATAAATTCCCTTGATTTAAACCAATTTCTATAAAGTAGAAATTCCCATTTAATTTTCAAAACTACTCCTGTTCCTGTATATTTTCTTTGAAGCGATAGGAATAAATCGCAAATTGAAAATAAAATATAAAACTTGTCTCATACGTTCTAAAAGAGATACGAAATTATCACCTCGTAAAAAGTGATGCCAAAACCACCAACTATTTTTCTATAGTTTACGACCCCGCTATTTCATGTTCCAATTATTGCAAGGACCAGCACCACGTATGAGCACACCGACACCCCACCCTCCCATACATACACATGCACACACGTATACATAAATGGAAATGGTTTAAAAATTACTGAAAACGTATAAATCCGTTAGAAAATGGAAAACCGTGTTCTTTCATTTTTTTCTTATATCTTGGAGCACAAGAAAGCAAAAATAATTTGTTTTTCCATCGACGATTAGAAGTCCTGGAACATTTTATGACCTTAATTGCATATCAATTAACTTTTAATGACGTTTTGTAATTCCCCACAAAAACATGTTTTTTTCAATGTCATTATCCTTGATTAGTTTTAATTAATATCAGCCGTATGTGACTTTTCGAATTCACGGATTTTAATTAAAAATAATTTGTGCCAACAATCTACACTGATTCTCGTTGATGCGCAACTGAAAAGATACATATTACAAATTAATAAGTCGACTAATGTTGGGGTTGAAATCAACATATTTCATCTAGTTTCCGTATCTAGGGATCTTTTTATCAGAATTTAATTTCAATCAAGCAACTTTTTGGGAGAGAAGTTGGTTTCAGCTTGAACTTATGTTTCCGTGTTCCCTTTTTTCTTTCCACCATCTTCTTGCCGTGTGACTTTTTAGTTTCTGTGAGCATTTTTGGCTTTACGTGTGCCCTTTTGGATTTTAGCCTTCTTGCATTCGTGATACTGGTTCCGGGAGCTTTTTAGTTTTTCGACATCTTGTATCCGTCTCCCTGTTTGGCTGTCATCCATCTTCTTTGCGCTACCTTGTTTCTGTATTGTTTCTTAGCTTTCCACTATCTTATCTCCGTGTACTTTTTCGCATCCTGTTTCTGTGTACCTTTTTATTTTTTTGCTATCTTGTTCCCGAGTGTGTGTGTTTGGCGCTCATTCACCTTCTTTGCTGTACATTGTTTCTATGTACTTTCTTAGCCTCCCGTTGGCTTTTTAGGTTTTCCGCGTCCTGTTTCTGTGTGCCTTTTTGATTCTTTGCCATGTTGTTTCCGCGTGTTTGTTTGGTTTTCATTCATCTTCTTTGCACTGCCTTATTTCTATACGTTTTCTTAGCTTTCTGCTGTCTTGTTTCCTTGTGCTTTTTTGGGTTTCCGCATCTTGTTTCCGTGTGCCTTATTGGCTCTACGCATCTCCTTATCGATCTTGCACTAGCATTTTGAATCCTTTTTGTAGAAGATGTTTTTAACAATTTAGTTTTGGACATTTTGCACATGTAATTTCTCTTTTTCGATTATCACCTCTTATGGTGTTAGCGTACAATTTGCAGGGACACCTTGTAGTATATTTAAAAGCTGTTAAGGACATCTTATGGAATAATAAGAATTTAATATACAGTTAGCACACAACTGGTAACACCATCTACGGTATAATTAGAAGTAAGCGTACAATAATACCGAGCCTTGGGCTCCATTTCTAACACTAGGCCCCAATTTTGAACAGCTTTGGCCAGGTCTAAGTCTAATGTATAGGACTCTTTGAGGATCCCATTTCTAACATTGATAACGTCATGGTCTTCTTTCCGACAGAGATTATGATACAATTAGAAGTAATCATACGACTTTCAGTGCCAAATTGTGTTATAATTAGGAGTTAGCATACAGCTTACAGCACCATCTTGCGGTACAATTACAAGCCATTATATAGTCTGAAAAGTCATCTTGTGGTATAATGGATCTGAATAATCGCAAATATCAAAGGAACTAAGAATGCAATAAGAAACAATCCAAACGTCTAGATCAAAGATATTAATATTTAACATGCAAACATGTACACCTTCACATAATCACAACGACATAAACATCTAAATAAAAACATAACACCAGAAACAAGACAACTGACAAACAGGCAATTATGCATACATGAAAAGGGGTAATTTGGTATTTGCACTTTTAGTGATTATTTAATAGGTATCAGTGTGGTGGCTAAAATCAACTTATAGGTCCAGCAACATAAATTTTGTTTCTGCATCTAAGGTGTACACGTGCACCAAAAGTAAGGCATATTTTCATTTCAGTAAGAACCAGTGGTCCACTGGTTGATCAGTCGAGTGTTTTACTGTTTTATCGGGTAAATCATGGCCCACCAGTGGGTCACGAGATAAGTCATACCGTGATGTTTTCTGTGAAGTCGGTAACATCCATGTGGGATTAACTCTCCAACTAAAAGAAAAAGCAAAAGCCAATTTTAACCACAAATTAAATTGGCGATACGACTCCGTTAAAATGACATTACTAGAAATACTCGTTTACAAATCTGACAATTAGTTTTAATTTCTTCGTTTTCCAAATCAGTACTGTTAAAATTGTTTAGTATCCAATGCTTTTTAGAACATTTTATACATTAAGTAATAAATCTTTTCTAACTCGATGTCAGATATTCAATAAATTTTGATAAACAGTAAATTTTCGTAATAGGTTCTATGTTAGAGATTATTTTCTTTTTCCATTAGCGGAAGTTGCTACATAAATCAAATTTACGTAGAAAATTAAATTATTTCTCAGTTATGTTTAAACTTTGTTACAAATTACTCTTTCTAACAAAGTTAATGTACATTCTGTTTCACCATATTTAATACACGTATTCAGAGTGAATAAATAAATAATTATTAAATAAAATGTGTTGTTTTTATTAATGATATATTCATAATTAATAACGTTCAGCTTGCACATTTTTTTAATCATGATGATGGTCCTGTTAGAAACGAATCTACAAGAATGGTTTCATTTAAGTTTGATGTAATTTCTTATAAAGCGTGTGGTCATGCTTATACTCGAAAAAGTTAAATAAATTGATTTCATCTAAACGATTTATTTACTCGACGCAGCCGTTTCACAAAAGTAATTTAACCGCATACACAAATCGAACTTAAATGTCTTTTAGAGACAAATTTTAATTAATTTCAGTTTTAATCAGTACATTTGACACTTGAAATTTAATTTTCTTTTTATTTCGTAAACCTAATAATTGCACCTTTTGCTTGTTGAACAGGCAAATTAAACTTTTTGTTTTAATTACAAAATAACTTTTGCTCAAGGTAATTAACATACCTGCAGCAATTGA
This sequence comes from Vesta saturnalis, assembly GCA_036346205.1. Classification (NCBI taxonomy): domain Eukaryota; kingdom Metazoa; phylum Arthropoda; class Insecta; order Coleoptera; family Lampyridae; genus Vesta; species Vesta saturnalis. Next base: position 465,458 of record JARFJB010001262.1, read on the forward strand.
TTTAGGTACCAAAATATAATGAGCGATATGAAATGGAAGCTTTGTATTTATAAATAATGTTTATTCTCTCGATGAAGTTTTAATCACATATTTAGTTCTTTACTTATTAATTTTTACACGCAAATGAACTCAGACGATACCATAATCTCCGTAGATTTCGAGGACCCACCCTAATCAGAACAAATTTCAAAGTACTGTAGCGTACCCCAGGTACCCTATCTTGAAAAGTGTAATCTGAACTGATTCGCAATAGTGCAAATCTAAGAACAAAATAATCGCTAAGTGATCTATCTTGACTTTACTGACAATAATGTTACTATTGCACAAATTAATTGCTTGCCTTACATTAACTTTTCTGGCAATAATTAAAACATTAGAACTTATTTACAAGTCTGATATTTAATCACCCGAAAACCTCAAATCGAATCAAAAGAAGTGGCCGTCTAGTGGTAGGTACGTTGTGCTATTTGAATTAGATAGGCTGGACGAGGTTAAGTATTGCGTCATGTGGGGAGGTAAGAAAAAATGAAACTGCTCAAATTACGAGTAAAATTAACGAGCTTTGCGCAATGATGGTTCAGCCCGTTTATATACTATTGTGGGAAAGAACCACCAATAAAACCCACTTTATTCATAAATAAGTAATTGCACAAGTACGATAATAAATCAAATAACACAAAAAAAACAAAGAAAGGGTTAAATATATAACAACAACATTAAATCAGGTTAAAGTGCGTACAAAATTATAGCATTAAGAGAAAAATAAATAAAAAGCAGTTTAGTTACACATAAACACAATACAAAAAACCATGAAGTCACACCCACAATTGTGTTATAAATAATCAGAATAAAAATCGTAATACCAAACATGTGGCCCTTTAAAATTAATCATGCCGGTCTTTAAGTAAATAAGAACATAAAACAATAAGGCAAATTACGGTACATATAAAGCATAACAACAGCAAAATTGTACAGGCGATAATAAGGTATAGGCAAGTACAAAAGAAAATAGACAAGGAATTTACACATACACAATTGTTTAGTGACTACTAAAGCACAAAAGACATACGTAAATTACAATAAATTACATACAAAGAGAAGTTAGTTTGCAGGCAAACAATTCTACTTAACAAATTGACACAAAAAAACTATTAAACAAAGCCTTAGATGGGTAAGTTATAAATAGATCATAAAATCGTGATCGATGTATAAGTTTGAGTGCGTTAGAAAAATACAGCGCCCCTTTCTCTGGTTACACATTCATCTATACTACAATAATAAATAAAATTCGAGGTGTTTAATGATCATCTGGGCCCGGGAGTATGTACTCAATTGCCTCTGACAATTAATAAACAAGCGGTATCCTGTACCCGTTCGCCCACGACCCACCTCTACACAATGATAATTTACTCAAATACCAGAGTGAGGGAGCCCTGTACTATCTTCTATTTCAGCAGATTTCCGCTTAACGAGCCCGCGTGCGAATAAGGTACATTTGCAAGGCAATGCTCGATTTTTGATACGTTACATAGGCTTGTAGAATTATTTGCTGCCAGCCTTAATTTATATAAAAATACCTACTTACACAGACACAGAAACAGACACAGACACAGACACAGACACAGACACAGACACAGACACAGACACAGACACAGACACAGACACAGACACAGACACAGACACAGACACAGACACAGACACAGACACAGACACAGACACAGACACAGACACAGACACAGACACAGGCACAGACACAGACACAGACACAGACACAGACACAGACACAGACACAGACACAGACACAGACACAGACACAGACACAGACAGCCACAGACACAGACACAGACACATTAAAACTAACACCCGAAAGAAAAGACAAATTAGTGTTGGCTAATTCAGAAGAAAATGTACACGCAAGAATCATTTTAAAAACAAACTGTTTACAATGAAGGTGTTTAATTAACCCTATCGATCTGGCTCGATCGACACTGTAACTATAACTAACTTTTCCCCCGATTTCAAACTAACTATATTTACTCCCACAATCAACCCCCATTTTTCAAAAGTAATAAAAAAAACTATTATGTTGGAATAGTTTCATATTAATTATTGAACATCTTAATTTTAAAAAAATGCATTCGCCCGTAACAAGCGCTACATTTAGGTCTCAAGTTTCAACATACCAAACAAATACGTCTTTGATTGGAGTGTGTACCGACGTAATTAATTACTACCGAGTGACATTTTTACATCAATAGCGCGCGTGTACAAATTTTCAACAATTCGTCACGCCAGTTTCGGCAGAACGCCTGTTTTTCTACCCTAATATATATTTCCTTTTTCTGTTCAACCTTTACTCAAATGTCAATTACGAACATTCCCACATTTCTTACATAAAAATACATAAAATATTCTGAAAACGTTAGCAAATTACGACGTATTATCAAGATATTAAAAATCCACTAATTATCTTTTCTATTGTGGTAACAATGGCGATTTGACAAACGTTTATTACAATAATAAAATTTTCGCGGTCCTCATTAAAACAAGTTGCATTGTTTTCTAACACAATTGCGGTACTTCTAAGAAATAAGGAAAAAACATTATTTCTTTGTTGGTTTGGATAGTATTTTCACTGGATTGGTCTCTCTATGCTATTCTTTAGGAATACTTTTAGCACTTGCAGATATTGCTTGTTATAACTTTGCACCAATACTATAATGCCATGAAATTTTGTTAAATTGGTTTTTTGATCGTTAAATTTTTCATTATTAGCCTTTGTTCATTAGGGAGTGTTTTGGAATGTCATGTTTGTTACGTGCAAATATCTAAACCATGCCATAATCTGCCGTAACAGGTGACTAACTAATAGCCGGGAAAAATAAACTAAGGAGACGGTAGTAGGTTAGCTCCATCGCGTAGGGGTGGCACAAGTCCCAAACTGTGACGAAATTATAGCAAACGGGACAGTTCAGTAGCGTTAAACACATTCCTAACAAAGTTAAGCGCAAGGTAGTAAGGTCTGGGAAGTAGTATGTAACAACTCTTTTATGTGTTGTATAAAATATACCTCAATTTAGGATCTTTCCTACCTTTAGTTCTAAATACAAGAAAATTTTAATTATTTTACAATATAGGTTTGAGGTAGGCAACTTAATTTGCACATCTTCATAGTGCCTATTTTCGTAGAGATTTATCATTCCATAAACTGTTTTCTAGCCATTGAGTTGCGCAATGCATCGTGACTTACGCGTCTGCGTGAAGTTAATCTGCTGATATCTTGTACACATGACCTCATCATCGACTTCCAAATCCTACATTTTCACTTCCTGTTTAATGTCGAAGCATGAAGCTGCTTCTTTTTGATTTTATTTAAATTTATGTGAAAAACGCCATCAATTTGGTGGCATTTACCTTACGGTTTACCTTACGGTTTCTCTTTGGGTTTTTTCCTTACGTTTTAATAACGTTTTTTACTTTAATTACACGTATATCATTAATTCAATTTACAACGTAATTGAATTTTAAGTACATATTTGATTTTATGATTGCAATTTTTTGAATGGATATTTCCAATTAATGCAATAAGAAGTGGATTTAAAAGTTTTAAGAAGAAATTATACGGATTTTAAAGATAAATTCAGTTTGAGGTGTGACGGATAACATTATGTCAAGATTGCACCATGATGACGTAAGAATGGCTTCATCCTGTTAACCTCTCCGTAATCATATTTAGATACCAGAGGTTGTCAAAAAGAAAAGTTTGTGTACAAAATTTCTAAGGTATTTATTTAGTGATTTAGTTAGTACTTTAAGCATAATTTTAAGACCTTCATTATTTCATCATTACATATAATTCAATAAACATAGTCTGTATATTGTTATTTTTTTACATTTTTGTCGGTTTAATTGTTCCGATGTTTAAAAACAATTTGGCGCCCGAGATAACTTCATTTGTTACATTCTTTATTATTTTTGGTAAGTGGTAATTAAGCAAATCATTTTATTTGAACCAACCCTATTAATCTACCGATGAGCCAAAGGCACAATTATAAGTGGTGTAAGATTAGTATTTTTTTGGATAACTTACATTTTTTATTATTTTAAATTTATATACACACATTTTTTATTACAAGTAAAAGGAAACAACGAAGGTTCAAGATAGAAGCTCACGTATTTCAGACATCAGTCTCCAAAATATTTATAACAAACCCAACTGCCAATTGAGCTCAAAATAGCGAAGCTAATACCATAAATTCCATAAAGTATTATGTAAAATTCAGAAAGAAATAATTTCAGTAACAATCTTTGCAATAGTAAAGGTTTAACATACTCCACAACAAGTTCCTAAGTATTAAATAAATTGACACCGAATCCTTAAATTAAGTATACACACTTTACACAAAGGTTATGCTACGATACCCTAAATTAAGCTATAATAAATTTTGTGAGAACCAGTAATTTATTATATGCATTACACAAGCGAATCATTGAGATACCCACTCCTAAATCAAAGCAATGCAAGAAAAGGTTGGTTATAAAAGCTTCAAATGAACACCATATTTATTTATTTCAGAATGACTAGGAAACTGATACTGTACAACAACTGCAGTAACTAAATTAAACTATTACTTCGATGACAGATATTGTAATCTTGCCTTAAAAGGTATCTGAAGAAAATTGAACAGGAGCAATAATATTTTCAGCAACGATGGTTTAATCAAACCTAAAATTAACGTAATCATTAGTCACTGGAGCAGCATTACACGACATCTAGAGTTCATTAAATTTAAGTCATGCAAGTCATGATCAAAAAGATGTATTACTATGACACAGTGCTAATAGGCAACACAAACTACATTGAATCGGGGTGAGTGGTATATTTTAATTTAATAATCAGAATCTTTGGTTTTATAACTGATTAAAACATACCAAGTCAAATCCTTCAAGCAGAGTTGATATATCAAAGCTTTACATTGTATAATCTCTTACATAAAGCAAAACGAATCGAATTAAATTTATGTCAAATTTCATAGTAACATAGGTACAACACATCAAACAACTAAAATTAAGTTAAAAAATCATAAAGTATTCGCTACTTATTTGAAAGAACAGTTTAAATTAATAAAGCTTAAAGCATAATTTTGGTTTCTGGACATTAACATCTCAACAGATTTGCGTTTATACGGTATAAAAGTGATTAGATGCAGTATTATTATAATAAGTGCGGATATTATATAAAGTAGCGAACAAATTCACTTGCCAGCAGTACTTAATCAGCTATTGTCAAGCGTCACTAATAACGGACCACTCCTGTATGCAGAAAATTCCGATAGAAGATAATCTAGTTTCTCTAGAGTACAGAGAAGTTATAGACGGCACCCGTATTAGTTCGACCATCTTTATTGGTTTTTACGCTAATTAGAAGCTGAAGCGATATGTAAAAAAAGAATATTTTTATTAGACCAATATTCAATACATGTAAGGTACGGAAAGGTGTGTACGGTCACCGGCCAGGTAAAACTTTTCTGGAGCCCCAAATTAACACCTCTAAAAATTGTTCATAAATAACAAGAGCGAAAGCGTTACTAAGGCGCTTACCTTTAATCGAGGTGGTAACAGCATAAACAAAAGGAATATTCGAGTCCCCTACACTACGTTAGTTATCTATCGTTAAGAAACGCTAGTAGTACACCAATTACCACCAATTAGAAAACATTTTCTCCAGCAATGTTAGTTATTTGTAGTTAAAGTAACCATAAGGTATTGACGCTGCCTTATAATTTCTATATCCGAAGTATGTAAATAGAATAAATACGCAACAATTATGAAAATTTCTATAGGATAAAATTTTGTATCACTTTATTTAACAGCATATTACCAAAAGATGCTTTAATCGATTCTGTGAGACAATTTACAACTTAACCAATACCAAATGCATTTCTGAGTGGGTAAATGAAACCAGAAAACGACAAACCAACTATTTTAAAAGCAGCTAACAAATGTATGTCATTAAGTAAAAAATAATTTAAAAAGAAATTACACAAATCATTTAAGAGAGAAACTGTAAGTAATAATTTTATTATGCCAACTACTTTAAGTATAACGTCAAAGTCAATTTTTAAGAATGTAACAAAACTCGATATATAAATGGACAATCCAACTAATGCATTTGATCCCAACTGCAGTTAGTTTGGTAACCTGGTTACCTTGGCAAGCCTTCACAACTCCTAGTGCGGTTTGATACTTCACAAGGCAATACCAAACTTTAGTTAGAGAAAGTTTCCGGTCATTAAATGTTTAACTTCAAAAAACAGGTAAAGCTATTGCTCTGCTGCGCTTTATGCTCTCTAGAAATACTGCAGACAAGATCAATTATGATAGGTGCCAAATATTATTTTACTGTAAAATTTTGAAAGAACGTCTATTTCTCAAACAAGTTTCATTAATCAACATACCAACACAATGAAGCATATATATATAACTGATACAGAAAATTTTAGTGCTACCTATTCTCATCTCATTGCCAAGAAAATAGTTTTTGCTACACCACCCAGCGTGTGTGTGTGTGTGTGTGCGTACGTTCGTGCGCGCGTACGTGCTTGCGAGCGTGCGTGTGCGCGCGCGTGCGTATGTGTGTATGTATGTGTGTGTATGTGTGTGTGTGCGTGTGTCTGTAAGTGCGCGTGTGTGTGTCTGTGGTGTTCGGGTGTGGGTGTGTGCGTGTGCGTGTGCGTGTGCGTGCGCGTGTGCGTTCGCGTGTGCGTGTGGCGCACGTGTGCGTGTGCGTGAGTGTACGTGTGCGTGTGTGTGTGCTTGTACGCGTGTGTGTGTGTATATGAGTGAGTGTGTGTGTGTGTGTGTGTATGTTTTGCGTGTGTATGTGTGTGTCTGAGTGTGTGTGTGCGTGTGTCTGTATGCGCGTGTGTGTGTGTGTCTGTGGTGTTCGGGTGTGGGTGTGTGCGTGTGCGTGTGCTTGTGCGTGTGCATGTGCGTGTGCGTGCGCGTGTGCGTGCGCGTGTGCGTGTGGCGCACGTGTGCGT